>BMAU01015546.1:0-272212 GCA_019973935.1 Trichonephila clavipes
TTGGGGTTTTGACACTAGGATCTCAAATTAATATTATTAATTAGTTAATTATGACAAAATATTAGATTAAAGGTTTTTAATAATAAATACAATATTTTTTTACTGTCCTTACAAAAAGCCCTTATAACCTGTTGATCTACTTTAAATATTATTTACATATATATTCTTCTAAATATGGAGTGGGGTTCCACAAAAACACCTTATAGTTCTAAGGGTTTCGTGATTCGAAAAAGTTTAAGACCACTGCATTAGAGCAACAATCGCCTATCTTCAGATCTTCATAGACAACTAAATGTATAATTTTATATTTGGCAGACCACTAGTATAATTGACCACTCTATGGTAGATCAATATATTATACTACCATTTATTTACGTCTCTATTTACGTTTGCATATCGCTGAAAAAGCATGTCAACAACAAACTGAAGTATTTTGCCGCAAATTTACCATGATTGCCAACTTTCACTTTCAAACATCGCAAAATACAAATTCATCTGCAAAAGTAGCTAAAAAATCCCAAAACACGGAGAGAATTTCGGTAAAAGCAGTATCTAAAACTTATACAGTCGAACCTTTGTGCGGTCTTTTTTCATGCGATTTCCTTTTTGTTCGACTTTTTATCTGCGATATTTCTTTTATGCGGTGTATGAATTTCAATGGATTTGACGCCTCTCTGTAATGATTTCTATCTATTTACTAATGGCGTAATGGATAATGTTAGTACCCCCTCTCCCCCTGAAAGCCAGGTTTTGCCCTTAATATTTTATAAATTGGGTAAATACGTATTTAGCGTCAGTCAAGCTTTGGGCTCCAAGGTCTGCCCCCCCCCCGTGACAGGACTCAATGGCTTGGGCTCCACTGTGATATTTCTATCTATTTATCAGTGGTGTAACGGAGAATGTTAAGACCCTCCCTCCCTGAAAGTCAGGTTTTGCCTTTAATATTTTATAAATTGGGTAAATACGTATTTAGCGTAAGTCAGGCCTTGGACCCCTAGAGTCTTGCTCCCCCGTGATGGGGGGTGTACGTTATGCTACTGAAATGTCAACACTTCAAGACGCTCTGTTCATTTGTTATATACAGTCTCCCGACAATGCGCATTCAGTTGTTTTCTCTCAATGCTCCAGCAGCCCGCGCTTGATTGAAGACGAAACTTTCAATGACAGTGACATCATCAATAATTTGATAAATTATGAAGACGGACAAGAAGCCAGATTATTTGAGAGCGGATAAAAATATGCAGGGATACAGCTTTTCAACAAAGTGGAAAAGCATTTTCTTAAAATAGATACCAGTTAAGAAAGGAGTATAAAATTCCAAAAAGGGTTTCAATTACGTATAGCCGTTTATCGTGACAATTACAAGCAACTGACCACCCGTCTTTCGTCACAAAAACTTATCTCTTATTTTATGTTGCCAAAAAATAAATCAAACGAAATTGCATTTTCAAGTGACGAAAGCGATTTTGAACTTATTCATTACAGGGGACTTTGGATTACGATGAGTATTGATGCATTATGTATGTGCATTTTAGAGATTTATCCGTATATTCAATGGGAAACTATATGCTTTTAAAATGTTTTCATGTGTAATATTTAATTATTTATTTTGTTATGGAAGTACTCTTACATAAATTTCGTAAATAATTGGCATATTTTATAAATGTGCCTTTTTTTATGCGGTCCCCATCCACCGCATAAAAAAAGTTTTTTGTAGTATTTCCACGAATTAGTTTGTTATATGTAAGAATTTATGAAATTTGTGAATATTTTCTGTGCGATTTTTTATGCGGTCCCTATCTACTGCACAAAAACAGGTTCAACTATTCTCATATTTTTAAATAACCCAAATTTCCTGCGGACCATACAACATTTTCCATGAACCATCAGTGGTCCGTGAACCACCGGTTAGTGACCATTGCAGTTGAGTTAACTAAGTTCACTGCCAAGTAAAAATTTTTTCGACTTTTTTTCCTATCAGTTTTATTTTTTAAATAGTTTAGTTATTGGAATAGGATTCGATTTTCTAATTTGACTAAATTTAAGGTAAAATATTAAGTTTATATGGTCCTGAGTAATTTTAAATTTAAGACATTTGAATGAATATTCTGTGCAAAGCAGTACTTTAAATATTTGCGACTCAATTTTCAATCATAATTTTCCTCACGCCTCCTTCTATACAGTAGCAATGTATTAAATTCAACAATAATGTACTTTGATGCTAAAGCAACAATACGATGTTAGCTACAAACCATAGAAGTTATCAAGATAAGTATTAAATTTTGTATGTGTAATTTGTATATGAAACGCCCATGAGAGTCTCCAGAAATTATTAATCTTGTTCTTAATATTGATAATTTTTTTAACAAATAAGTTGTGTATTACTGATGTACTTATAAGAGTATATTACATCTGTATTGATGTGTATTTTATTTTTATTATGTCAGAATGTACTTTGTTTAGCTCCCTTTCAGCAAATTTGTAATTTTTAAATCTTTTTTTTCGACTTCGCTATGCTCGTGCCCCCTCGTAAGATCATCACGTTCCCCTATGGGGTCACACTTAACAGTTTAAGAAAAGCTGGTGTAAATCATGCTTGTTATAATTGTTTTTTCTTTTATGTATTTTATTTTTTTTAATCTAGTGGTTCCCCATTTTCATTCAATGGCAATTTTTTTAATATATGTATATATTCTTTTTGCATATTAAATAATAATATAAAGTTTACAATCTGTTACATTTTTTTAAAAAAAATTAAATAAAAACTGTAATTTAAGTTCTAGATCCTGAAATGGTGCTAAAAGATATATGAAACAATCATTTTTATCGTTAAAGTAATCAAATTTGTTAATAAACCACAACAGTTCAGGTGAAAATTTAATAAATTAAACCATTTATCTAGAGTAATAAAATAAAAATTTCTTCAGAAAGAGGAAATGAATGTGTACTTCTGAATTTATCATTAACAGTATTAAAAAAACTACTGTAAAACTTATGTAGCGCAGTTATATTTATTCATGAATTTCACATTAATTTATATTTACATAAGAACTAATCTAATTTTCTTAGATTTATATGCAAATCTGGTTTTGTGGTTTACATGTAAATGCAATATAAAATCAGAAACATATTGAAGAAAGTCATTTTTATAGAGTAAACATCTGCATGAGAGAGAGAGAGAGTATCATTATTATTAATGTTTCCAGCTTTACTTTATTTTCTTCTAAAGAAATTGGAATCATGTATACTTTATTTTCTAAATCGAAGCAACAAATTATTTTCTAAAAATAAAAATTAAGCTTAAGGTTACCGACTACCCTAAAATCCTGATTTGTTTTCAAAAATTGACAAATTTTGTTTATGATTTTATTTTATAGGCCATCATATAAGTTTAATAAAACTACCAAGTTTTTTATTTTCCATTCACTAGAACAAAAATTACAAGTGTTTTAGTAAAAGCAGATGCCATAACTTAACACAAGATGACAAACTTTAAAATGCGTTTTACTCGAAATGGGTTTTTTGCGAAAAGTTCAAACGGGGACAACGATTGCTTAAAAAGTTTTGAAAATAATTTGCTGAAATTTTTTGTGTATGTTATGTATAACAGTAGAAGTGTTTTGATTTTCAGATTTATCAATCGCTGCTTTATTTTAAAATTTACAGTCCTTTATGTGAATATAATCACTTTCTTTTTAAGCAATTTCGTATAATCACTAAGATAAAGTGCTCTAGGTTTTGTAAAAATTGAAATATCTCTTATCCTGAAGGTCATTTCAAACACGAATAACAAAGTAACACACCAAAATTGAAAAATTGAGAATTTGTTCATAAAATCTGTGTACAGAGCGGGCCCCGTTTATGTAATTTTTGTACATTTTTACCAGTTTTCCGATTTTGATAAAAATAATTTTTTCTGCTTTCAATTTTAAGATTTTTCCTTAAAATATACTAAATAAATCTAAAAATCACCAAAAAATCCTCATATTTCCATTTTTTCGAAAAAAAGTTGTCGCAAGTAGTCGGATACCTTAACTTGGATGTTTCTAAACCTAATCATAAATAATAAATATTTTTATACATTAAATTTTGCTACCTAAGCGTCGCAAATATATTTTTCCTTTTTCCATATTTTGAATTTTAAGTAAATATAATTTTAATCTTAGACATCGATAGATTAAATTTTGCATTTATAGTGCATTTAATAAATAATTATTTTTATCACTGTATTCATTTCTCTCAACGCGACATTCTCTTCAACTACTTATTTTATCAGCTGAACTTAACTTTTATGGAATGTTAATGATTTTCCATGAAACTGCTTGGAGAAGAATTTTCGAGCAAGTATGTATATTATGTTTTTCAGACATCTGATTGAATTTACTGTTTTTTTCTATTATATCTGTTGAGATTTCAATATTCTTTTATTACTTATTCAGTTCTCTGAACGACTTTGATTTAACTTTTCAATTAAAATTCAAAGAAAAAAAATAAGTAAATTTTTCCATAATAAAGTTCAAATTAAATATTTTTAATAATTTCAATGTAAATTTCATAAACATTTTTTTAAAGGCTGAACATTGGTTTTCTATATTAATTAATTGTTTAATAACTAAACATTTTGAAGGCATCCGAATGCTACTAGGGACGATCAAATGACGAGGATGACACCTGAGCTGCAATCCCACTGACCCCACTTTGGAGCGACGCCAGGGTCCTGTGCCTTACATGAATTTTATCAGACTATTAGTTTGAAGAAAAGCATTTCAGCATTAAAAGATTTGAAATTTCTCTCTAAAAATATTTTATTTATTCTGTTTGCTACATCTTGTTCAAAAATACTAAATTGTTTGATTGATTTTTTTTATCATATGTGTGTGTTAAAATGCTGACTTAAATCCTACATATTTTATTAAAGTGTGTTACACCTCTTTCTTCCAAACGACTGTTGTTTTTTATATTCTAAAATTTTATTGTTCTAAAATTTTTATCTTTTCTTAAAATTGAGATTTATAAGGGTTCAGTCTTTGGATTAGAATTTTTCTGTGTTTTTATATCAGAAGTAACAAGTATGAAAAGAGCAGGTTCTGATCTAGTGGAAAAAGAAATTAACAAGAATGTATTTTTGAAAATGTGAAACAACAACTAAACATAATATTGAATTTGATGAAGAATGACCTCCCAGCTATTGGAAGACAAGTAACCTTCAGTGTATTTGAGTCTACAAGGTTAGCAGTAAGAATTATTGAGTTTCTAGTAATTTGAGTGTATATATATAGGGAGAGTACCAGTTACTTAATTACAAGCTGTTAATTTCAGTCAATTATTTATCTTGCTTTATTGCATATTATTTTATAGATACCACTTACAACATACTTTAGAACTAGATAGAGAGCACGTTACATATTTGGGTCCAAAATTGCACTCTTTATCAAATGATTAGAATGGGAATACATCTAGAAAATATTCATATTATCAATGATTTGTTTTTTAGAATGTCCCACATTCTTTCACACTTAACCCTTTGAAAATGCTTCAAACGAAAGTATTTATTGTATAAATAAATGCATCTTACTTTAATTGAGTCTGTAGGTATTTGAAAACAGTCGTGAAAATTAAAATTCAATGTTAAGTTAGGAAGATGATTCTGCATTTCTTATTTATGATCCTTTTGATTTAAGTGAACCCTGAGAAGAAATTTTACTTAGCATTTCCATTTCAAATGTGCATAACAGGTTAGGTTCAAAATAATTATACTGCATGATTTTAAAGACGGCTTTGTACTATTAGTACAAGGAGAATCTAGAAATTTTGTGAACATGTTTATGGCAACAAAAATAAAGTGAAACAAGTATAGTTTTTAAAAGCAATATTTTTGAATCGTAACTTTTTAGATGTGTTTTGCATCTAAGAGAACTTCAAACAAATCTCACTCGGATATAATACCAATAGAATAGCAGAAGCGATCATATACAGATGACAAACGTCTGCAATGAAGTATTGATCAAAAGAAAAGTAAAAAAATACCTCAGAACGTCTTACCTTATGACATGCCGCATATGCAAATTTGAGGGTGGGTAAGTAAAAAAGTAGTTGGCAAGGAATGGGTATTAACTCTTTCAGGACCGGGGAAAGAAGAAAGAAGCGTTTCCCCAGGCGCGAGCGTTCAGAGAAGTACGCGCGCACAGGACTGAGCAAAATTCCCTTCTAAGCCTGATTTCACTTAAAAATTCATGTAAAGTCTTAAATACAATCAATTACGCTAAAATTTATTTTTTACTATAATTGATAATATCTGAATATACAGTTCAAACATTTTCGCTGTATTTAAAAAACAATTTTGTGAGTTTTTAAGAAAAAAGTTTTCGTTTTAATAAAAAAAGTACTATTTTCGCCATGAGGATAAAACTTGCAAAATACTATTAGGCAAATACCAAATGATGCGGCTCTAACTGATACAAGTATTTTAAATAACGGCTTATGATTGCATCGTTTTTTTTATTTTTAATTAATCCTTATAATTCGTTTTACTTTCTTAGTATCCCTTCAGTAATTGTGTCTTATGTTATTATCGTTTTGGTAACTCTAAATGCGGCAGCAACGAAACAGAATCGTTTGTTCTTACTAAATTAAAAATGAGTCACAGTAAGAAAAAAGTATCTTTTTCGTTAAAAATGAGTTCGCATTTGGTCTATGAAGATCAGCTTTTTAAATGTCTTAAAATTAAGCATTATATATATATATATATATATATATATGCATACATAATATAATATAATATATATATATATATATGCATACATAATATAATATAATATATATATATGCATACATAATATAATATAATATAATATATATATATTCATACATAATATAATATAATATATATATATATATATATATATATATGTATATATGCATACATAATATACACTGCTGGACAATTGCTAAGGACGGATCACAAATTGCTATGTAGCATAACATTAAGCGAGACATGAAGCCTAGTAGGATAAAATATAGTTGCCACACTGTTCAGACATTAGAAAAAAGAATATTTATTGTTCTGGAAAGTACAAAAGCTGTGAAACATCTGAAAGAAAAAAAAAATGTTCATTTGATCTGCGTACGGAGAAATGGAACAATGCATCTAAAAGTCAGCAGACACCTTAAAGAAAGGTATCAGTACGGGATATGTCCACCGTGGAGTGTGATGCAACATTCCACACGTCGTACCATACTTTGCACAACATTATCCAGCAGCTGTTGAGGCAATTTATCCTATTCCTCTGTGAGTGCACGGATGAGGGTGTTCTTGTTTGTCGGAGGATAGTTTCAACCAGCAACTTGCCTCCCCAAGGCATACCACACATTTTCAATGGGGTTTAGATCTGGAGAACGCGCTGGCCATACCAGACATTGAATACCCTCGCTGTCTAGACAATCCTGAACAGCGAGTGTTCTATGACATGTTGCGTTGTCGTCCATAAAAACAAATTTATCACCGACAGCACCACGGAAAAGACTAACATGAGGGAGTAGAACTTCATGAATGTATCGTTGGCCCGTCATAGTCCCAATCGCAACCACATGTAGGCGCGTGCGGCCATTGATCATGATGCCGGCCCACCCCATGATACTGCATGTCGGATATCGGTCCTTTTCCTGGATATTTTCTGGACGATAAGCAGTACCACTCTCGCGCCAGATCAGTTGGCGTATACAATCCGATGACAGACTGAACCTACTCTCATCTGAGAATAGTACGCATGCCCAGTCCTGTTCAGTCCAATTGTGATGCTCACGACACCATTGCAAAACGGTAGTACGGTGCTGTCTGGTCAATGGGACACACACAACAGGTCTGCGTGCGTATAGTCCCTCCTCCCCTCAAACGTCTGGCAACAGTTTTTCGGGAGATCTGCTTCCCTGAGGCAGCAAGAAACTGATTTGCCACCTGCTGAGCTGTGGTGCGCCTGTTCCTTTGCTGATATAGGACGATATATCTGTCTTCTGCAGGCGTCGTACTTCTAACACGACCTCCCCCCGTGCCGTCTACTACACATTCCAGTAGTTTTTAAATGACTTCCACAGCCGTGAAACAACGCTGTGAGCGATGTCGAACTCCCTGGCAACATCTGTTATTTGTCGCCCTTCTTCGATCTTTCCAATAATTCGGCCACGCATAAAATCATCTAAGTGATGTCGGGAAAACAGGCCAAAAATTTTAAGTTCGTCTATTAAATCTTTCCTGTAAAACTTTGACTTGAAACAACAACTGTCCACACGCGTCAAAACCTTTAAAAGCTCTTATGAACGCTATCACGTGATGAACAGACGTGGAAAAAATTTGCATACTCATACTTCTTCTTACTAATATCCCGCACTTATTCTAATTTTCCACATTTTGCTTCCTTTCATTTTGTGGTCGCTATGGATGATAGTGTTATCCGTCCTTAGCAATTGTCCAGCAGTGTAATATATATATATATATACTGATGAAAATATGAACCATAAAAAATAAATACTGAAACTAGTATTATGAATATCTCATGTCCAATGAACTAATAACTTTTCTTCTTCCAACTTCAAAATGTAAACAGAAATCCTAAATGGGAATAAATTACAAACCTTTAAATGCCCGATTCTCCTAAAAAATCTAAAAATGAGTAGATGTTTACATTCATAAATATCAGAGATCTAATTAAAAAATTTGAGCCGAAGAGCTCAAATTATAATTCAAAGTTTGTTAAACATTATTGGAAAAAAATGGGCGTTTATCGCCAATTAGAGCCTTGTAAAAATTAATATAAAAACGTTCCAAACACTGATCACACTGGTGTGATCATAAGTCTCAGAGAAGGGAAAGCACAATCATATATATGATACCTGGAGGGAGGAACGCATGATCACATATATGTGATCACGGTCCTGAACGGGTTAAACTTAACTCTGGCGCAACTGTCCAAGAGGGCCAAGGCCTACTATGTCCAACTCGGTTTGCCTGATCTTGGTCACTGAGGTGCATTAGCAGATGTACCGATCAAATGATCAATCTGGCGCGAAACTCCCAGTGTTTAGTTTCCAAACAAGCTTGGTTCTTACTCATTTATTGACTCACTGAAAGTATGAAAGGCTGAATTGACCGTTCCGAGTCTTGGATTAAAACCCCGATCCTGTGGCGTGGAAGCGCGATACGCAACTACTCAGCCATCGAGATGAGTATTAGTAATAAATAAATCGGTATTAGTAATAAAAATAAATAGCAAAATAAAATGAATATATAAAATTCAATCCAAAAACTGCGTGACAGATTTTCATTCAAAACACAATAACTAATTTTTACTATAAGGTGAATAAAAATCTGAAACTAATTCATAATGTAAGTATATACAAGGTAACGTCTTCTACAATTACATATCTGCGACCTATACTCGTTGTGAAGGAAGGGGAAGACTGATTGTTTACTAACTTCGCTCTTCAAAACAACATGATGGCAGCTGGCGACGAACCTCGTAAGTTGGAGCCATAGTGAAGTGACGAGGATGAAGCATGTGTGTTTGGGATGACCCCATCCATCCTCTTCAAACCTTCATACCACAACGACTTGAAGACTATGAGCTTCGACAGATTTAGCATGTAAGAGTTCCTCTATGCGGCGGATCTTTAGAGGTATCAAGGCTCAAGACCACGATTCGACAGAAGCAAATTCGCCAATGAACTCTCGACCACAGCTACTTGGCTACCATAGTTATGGGAAGATAAAGGTAAGTACAGAGTGATGAGGAAGATTATTGAAAATTATGGAATTTAGGTTTTCACCTATGGTTTTCAAAGACAGTAAACCTTAAGGAAAAAAAAAAAAAACTCTTGTTCCTTGAGCTTGAAAATCTGGTACTTACCTAAACCAAGTAAGGCACTGAGTAAGTTAAGAATGAAAACAAATAAACGAAGTACATGAAAAAGCTGTAAAAAATTAGGCACCATTCTTTGCCCGATTTGTAATTTTTGATTACTCAAAAAGAAGGAAGCACATTTAATTTTATATATCCTTTAATAAAAATTTGCAATGAAATAAAATATTTGTAACAAAAACTATAAATACCTATATCTTAGGTATTTATTTTACTTTTAAGGACAAGGAAAGTAGTTCTCATTTTGATAAAAATTCTTGTACTAGTGTAGCCAGTCTATAATCATTTTTGTTGTATGGAATTATTTTAAAATGCAAAAATATTTCATATAAATAGACATATGAAATAAAATAAATTTTTGCGCAATTAAGCTTCAAGCAATTGTTATTCACTTTAATCAAAGCCAGAAGCGCAGTTTTTATTTCGTTTAAATGCTGCCGGGAGACTCAATTTTCGTTTCATTTTGCAAATCAAACACATTTTTCATTGGTTTCTTGATTACTTGTGCCTCACTCCAACTGAACTCATTGAATTTCCAAATGTTAATAGTCTTTTCCCATTACGTGGCTTAATTCAGGCGAGAATTTATTTCGTCATTCAAACGTTCAGATATCTGAGGGAGAAATTAATGACTGCAATTGTCTTCTTATTCAACTCAAAACCGTTTCTCATTTACTTGTCAAGAACTAAAATTCAAGAAAAACAATTTGAATAGTTTACTAGTTTCAATCAGTAGGTTACTCGATTGAGTTACGACTGCGGTTAAAAAGAGACTTCAGAGAATTAGAAACATTTATTATGAGGAAAATTATCAACCGCTCGATGTTCTAAATTAGTATATGTATAGGAAATCCCATTCTTGTTTCTAATAAAATAATAAAATGTTGCATTTTAGTATCTACTACCAAATATTGCATCTAGGTTTTAAGTTCGGTCTAATATGCAGTGCTATTGGATTCGCATTTCTTAATGTTTAGAAAACAAATGGTTTTCCAATTGAAAAACCTATTAAGAGAATACTTCGACAGAATATACATAATTAAAAGCAGTATGCATTTCGATCCTGAACATGTAGATTATAAATTCAGACCTCATCTGACATTTTTATGCACATTCAAAATAATATTGTATTAACTCTTAATTTTTAACGTAACACTGAAATTTATAGGTAAAGATTAA
The DNA here is from genome assembly GCA_019973935.1 of Trichonephila clavipes. Lineage (NCBI taxonomy): Eukaryota > Metazoa > Arthropoda > Arachnida > Araneae > Nephilidae > Trichonephila > Trichonephila clavipes. The sequence continues at coordinate 11,091 of BMAU01015546.1, forward strand.
TTTCCCTCTACAATAACTCTAATAAAGGAAAAAGCTACAAAATGCGTTATGAAAATTAATGAATTTCTATAGACTCGTTTTATACAATGCTTTTTTTATTAAAATATTTAAATGAATAAATTTTTGATGAAATTTGTTGCGCACATAAAATTGCAATTGTATATAAAAGATTTTACTGCAGTAGTTGTAAAACTACTGTAATTAATGTTAAAGTTTATGACACCACATTATCAGTTATGAACTCAAATAAACACTGATAACGTAATGATGACAACTCAATAAATTGTTTCAATTTCAACGCACTTTATACATAAGAAGAAAATAATAAAAAATATTGAACACAATTCACAATCACTGTCTTTTTAATTCTTTTAAGTGCATAAACTTTTTGAATCTTGTTAAGGAATACAAGTTTAGCATAAAAATTAATTCAAAAGCTTTAAACGTAACAGAAAGAAAAGAAATATCAATAGCGCAAAAATATTTTTGTAGATTCAACCTTACAATCTTGATAGTATCTAAGATTTAAATATCACACACACGTTTATAATAATAAAACATACTAAATTTTAGAATATATCTCTTAATTTCGTTAGCAGATTTTTGAAAATAAGCTTAAGCATATATATATATATATATATATATATATATATATATATACTACACTGCTGGACAATTGCTAAGGACGGATCACAAATTGCTATGTAGCATAACATTAAGCGAGACATAAGGCCTAGTAGAATAAAATATAGTTGCCACACTGTTCAGACATTAGAATACAGAATATTTATTGTTCTGGAAAGTACAAAAGCTGTGAAACATCTGAAAGGGAAAAAAAAATGTTCATTTGATCCGCGTACGGAGAAATGGAACAATGCATCTAAAAGTCGGCAGACACCTTAAAGAAAGGTATCAGTACGGGATATGTCCACCGTGAAGTGTGATGCAACATTCCACACGTCGTACCATACTTTGCACAACATTATCCAGCAGTTGTTGAGGCAATTTATCCTATTCCTCTGTGAGTGCACGGATGAGGGTGTTCTTGTTTGTCGGAGGATAGTTTCGACCAGCAACTTGCCTCCCCAAGGCATACCACACATTTTCAATGGGGTTTAGATCTGGAGAACGTGCTGGCCATACCAGACATTGAATACCCTCGCTGTCTAGACAATCCTGAACAGCGAGTGTTCTATGACATGTTGCGTTGTCGTCCATAAAATCAAATTTATCACCGACAGCACCACGGAAAAGACTAACATGAGGGAGTAGAACTTCATGAATGTATCGTTGGCCCGTCATAGTCCCAATCGCAACCACATGTAGGCGCGTGCGGCCATTGATCATGATGCCGGCCCACCCCATGATACTGCATGTCGGATATCGGTCCTTTTCCTGGATATTTTCTGGACGATAAGCAGTACCACTCTCGCGCCAGATCAGTTGGCGTATACAATCCGATGACAGACTGAACCTACTCTCATCTGAGAATAGTACGCAAGCCCAGTCCTGTTCAGTCCAATTGTGATGCTCACGACACCATTGCAAACGGGAAGTACGGTGCTATCTGGTCAATGAAACACACACATTAGGTCTGCGTGCGTATAGTCCTCCTCCCCTCAAACGTCTGGCAACAGTTTTTCGGGAGATCTGCTTCCCTGAGGCAGCAAGAAACTGATTTGCCACCTGCTGAGCTGTGGTGCGCCTGTTCCTTTTTGCTGATATAGGACGATATATCTGTCTTCTGCAGGCGTCGTACTTCTAACACGACCTCCCCCGTGCCGTCTACTACACATTCCAGTAGTTTTAAATGACTTCCACAGCCGTGAAACAACGCTGTGAGCGATGTCGAACTCCCTGGCAACATCTGTTATTTGTCGCCCTTCTTCGATCTTTCCAATAATTCGGCCACGCATAAAATCATCTATGTGATGTCGGGAAAACAGGCCAAAAATTTTAAGTTCGTCTATTAAATCTTTCCTGTAAAACTTTGACTTGAAACAACAACTGTCCACACGCGTCAAAACCTTTAAAGCTCTTATGAACGCTATCACGTGATGAACAGACGTGGAAAAAAATTTGCATACTCATACTTCTTCCTACTAATATCCCGCACTTATTCTAATTTTCCACATTTTGCTTCCTTTCATTTTGTGGTTGCTATGGATGATAGTGTTATCCGTCCTTAGCAATAGTCCAGCAGTGTATAAAGTAAATGTATGTATCTGAAATCAAGTAGTAATTTTATTATTAATTGAATTTGTATATAATACTTGTTTAGGCCAGTATCTAACAAAATATTAATGATTAAAATGAGAATTAATGTATTTTCTTCTCTTATAGGTGCTCAAAATTTAGTTTTTCTAAATTCTTAATTGTAATTACTATTTTTTTCATTTTATTATTAATTCTCATTTATATTCATATATTAATGCAAAATTTATGCAAACACGAATTATTTTTAAGAAGTTGAAACCTTATGTCTTACTTCTTTTCGTTGTTAATATGTTTCTAGTGGTTATTACTGTTTTCTTTAAAAATGTCAGCATTAAGCTATTTGTCTTCTAAAAAGAAACAGTAGGTAAAAAGCAAACTTTATTTAACATATCTTTGGAATCATAAATATTCATTTTACGAAATAATTGAAATAAATAGAAATATTTTCGACATTTTGTATATATATATATAAATACGCATACTATATAAATAAATATTAATTATTGATAAATGTTCCAGATTTCTTTATAAAAAAACTACTCACAATTGCACAACATGTAAGCATAAAAGTTAATACGCATTTCAAACTAATATTTATTTTTTATACAAGCTTTTTTCGAAAGTGTTCCAAAACATTTCCTTTTCATTAATTTTAAGAATACATATTACAAATTTCTTTTAAATATATATTCGATCAATTGATACAGCATGATGTATATTAGAAATTTAACAATTTAAGCTTTCTGTTGTTGTTTTTGGAGGAAATCAAAAATTGAAATTTCTGTTCTAAAACTCTCTAAGATATTTTGAGGAGACAATGCTCTTAGAAAATTTTCTTCTCATTTATTTTAAGAATGCATATTACAAATTTCTTTTATAAACACATATACAAACAGCATTGTTTAATTCACAACATTAAAGAACCTTTACACAGCATGTTGCACATAAGAAAACTAACAATTTAATCTCTCTGTTATTGTTGGAGAAAATCAAAAATTGAAATGTTTGCTAAAATATAACACTCTATAAGTTGTTTTGAGGAGACAATGTTCTTAGAAAACATGTCTAATACACTTTGCGATATCGATAATGCGCGTTTTCTTTTCAAATGTTTATGCAAGCGCGTAGAAAGTAATATTTATAGAGAATTATCTGCATCTCATTGTAACGTAGTAACCAGATGTTTTGAGCATTATCGTCCCTCGATCGATGTTTAAAATTATGAGGTTCGTTGCCAATATCCCTCTCTTTGCTTTCCAATACAATACCAACAAAACTAAAAATGTTGTCAATATTTGGTACATTCTTTTCACAGATTGAGGTTGAATCTCTTGGAAAATTTGCACATCAAATCATACCATCTTATTTATTACAGAACATTTTTACTTTAATGATAATCTGTTATAGTAATTTTAAGAAATAACTATAATTAAAAATAAAATATATAAAAGGAAGTAATATAGGAAACTCTTACACTTCAGTTAATTTAATAAAACTTGAATTACTTATTGAAATATATTTTTTCCTATGATTACTTAACAAAAGACTTCAGTACTACATATTTTAAATGTAACTTTATTCTATTAATCAATATAAATTGTTTTGCGTAATATATATGTGTTTGTGCATGAATTAATGTTATCAGTTTCCAAATAATGTACAAAAATAATCCAATAAAGAGTATTATTGTTTAACATTATTATAATAGTTTAAGTAGTACTCCTCTCGAAATTCTTCACCGGATATAGTTAATTTTCAGTAGTTTCTCTTAAATATAGGAAAGGATCATATTATAGAAACACAAAAACTTATAATAAACGCAGACTGAGAGCTAAAGTTGATATGAAAGAATTCTTTTGCAAATGATTTCTAAAATGTATTCGCTAACTGCTTGCGTGTATTTAATCAGACGTTATTTCCGAAAAATAAATATTAAGAATTGAATAAGCTATACTGAGAGAAATGAATAATTCTATCGTAAGAAATACGTATAAGAGAGAATGCTAAAACATCATAAATAACTCTAGCATCAATAATTCATGAACGCAAATTGCATCATTTTAAAGTGTGTGTTTTTTAAATATGTATCTTGTTGAATTACAGAATTTTGTGCAATAACAAACATCACTTCTAATGCATTTATCGATTTAAAACTACCAATAATGGATACTTCTACCAGTTTATGCTAAACGTGAGTTTATAGAAGAAAATGAAGAGCTTGTGGGCGAAAATTCATTAAAAAAACCACGATAGTTTGAAACAAAGAATTCGAAATACTTTTATTGCTCATGGGAAAACACTTCAGAAAAAAGAGCTGAATATTATTTCTAGATATTTTCTTGCTATTTACCTGGTATTTAAAAAAAATCCCCATAGTTACAACTAAGCAGTTAAGCTTCATTTATGAGTTGAATCAACATTTGAAATGACCAAAAATGTCGAAAAAGCTTTATCTGACTTTCTTTTTAGAAAGGACTGGGTTAAAATCGATTGGCAGCAATTGGAGGGAATGGGACAAATAAAAAGATCGGGAAGCTACAAGGAATTTAAGGTTTTTAGAAAGGAAAATCCTTTTCAATGAATTTTATGTTTCCCATGTTTAAATGGAAGATTTTTTGTTGAATCATTTGTGTATCCCTTGGAATCAAACACAACTGCTTTAAAAATGAACAAATAAAGTAATTGAAATAATTGCACATTCAAACTTTCGTAACTGCGAATATAGAAAGACAAACTATATTCCTTAAAATGTATAATTTTCGCTAATATTTCAATAAAATATACTTCAGAAATTGCAGAATACAAAATATTTCACACATAACATTACAATACAATTCACGTACGTAAACTTCATTAACTATTAAAAGGAAATAAAAAATTTCTTTGCCTTTTTCTTTGGAATAATAATGGCAATTCTAGCATCAATATTGTCTATCATATTGGTGTTATACTTAGATATGTTGATATTTTTTTCAATCCAGAATTGAAGCAGGATGAACATTCTTGCTAAAGCTTGAATTACGTTACATAAAATGTATAAAAACTCTTGCTTGTTAGCCATCTTTTTACATAATCTGATTATTAATCACATTAAAAAATATAATAAATGAATATTTACCTTCTCCACATTTTTTCTATATGAAACACCTTATAAGCCACGAACCTTAAAAGCAGAAAAACTCTTAACTGAAGAAAGAGAATTACAGTTTTAAAGCTTTTCAGCCTTTTTCACCACAATTTGGGAAGAGACTCCTCTAAAAGAAAATCATTTAAATTCCTATCAACAATTGTTAATAGTTAGATAAATCTCTGAAGTCTCGTAAGCCACAAACCATTTTAGAAATCATTAAAGGCTTTGATAACACATTATACGTAATTTAAGTCGCGGAAAAGTCTGGTGAAAATGAGTTTGATACAATCTTTGGACTGAAATAACAGACGACTGCTTCTTAAAAGTGATGCGATAAATTAAATAACATGTAATTACTCCGTCTCGATTAATGCTATTTGATTATTCACATATTTGATTCAACCATAATATGAGTTTCACTTATTTTAAATAATAATCTTGTTCAGTTTATTAATAATTAATGTAAATGAATGTGATTATCGGAGATATAGTTCTCAAATTATCCCCTGTAAAATTATTTTAGAATTTTATAATACATAGCAAAAGAAAAAAAACTAAGATTAAAACACATGCAACTTACGTCTTAAGTATTTTACTTAATTTAATATTAAACTTTTTTTCTGGGTTTATTAAAATAGAACTTATTAAAAAAAATAAGCCTTTCGGTGTAAAAAATAAAAATAACTATTAAAGAAAACTTTTAATATTTCAATTAGCAGATCAAGGTTAAAAAATAATTGTGGTATCCTTTAAATAAATTATTGAGAAATATATTTAAGAAAGGATTGCTAAAAGTTTCAAAGTTAATTTTAATAGGATTGTATGTTAATAGATCAAATAAAATACATGTCTCAAGACATACACTTTAGTTGCAATATATTGATTATTTCTTCTGTTTTAAAGGAATTTACATGTCCAATACATGTTTTCAGTAACATTATTAATTGCTTAAAGGACATCACATTTTTCTTTCGTTTAATTAAATTATCCTTGAGTTTTGCTATTCTCGAGGAAATAAGATTAAACCGAGAATTGTCTGCTATTTTGAAGATACATTCACAGTTTCATTCTTTCATTTCAGAGAAAATTTTAGAAATATCATAGAAAAAGGTACTGTAAATGATTTCACATCTATAAGTTTTCTTTTTCGCATATTAAAATTTAGAATTATTTAAAAAAATAGTATTCTGATCAACGTTTATCTGATTTGTTGGAATGTGCGTGCTTGCTAAATGTTGAAACCTTACAAATAAGATTTGTTTGTGATTTAATCTTTATTATTACACATTCATAAAAGTCCGTTATACTGAATTGCTCGAACCTTTTATCATTTCTGAATCCTAGAAAATATAAGTTCAATTATTCATGTTATTCTCAATTTGGTGAGGTGTATAACTTCATAACGTTAAAAGTAACTTTCACATATATTTCTCAGAGGATTTCAGCGGAGGATCCAACTTTTTGGTTTCCTTGGGCGGCATCCAAATTGCCCCGGGTACAAATAAAATACAGTAACGGATCCATATAATTATCCTTTAATTTTTTAGTAAAATTTTAAAAAAATAAAGGATTGTCGAACTATATTTATCGGGTGAAGGTACATATAAAGTGATACACGAAATGAAAGACAATCTATGCTTTTACTGAAAACAATAACAATATAGATATCAAAATTCTACATCGAAAAAAATGTAATTTCCGTTCTTGAAAAAATAAAAATTTGTTATAACAGGAGATTAAAGTTGATGTATGAGTAATTATTTTGGTTTTTTCTCTCACTTTATCAAAACACACACAATTAATCGTCTTTCTGTATGACTGCAGATGAACTACAAATAAATAACAAAATGTAGGACATATCGAGCAACGCGTAAATGTGATTATAGTCACCTAATCGCAGCAATAAACATGTAACAGTAAAATGAATCACAGGCTCTGCTATTGATCTCTTTTTTGCGTGGCACTTTATTCTTGGGTATTTCATTAAGGCGCACGTGGTTTCGTAGACTATGGATCGGAAATTCTTGCTCTGGAATAATAGGTCCTGATTTCTGTGTAAAATTATAAAGTATTGTTGAACAATTTCGCCTAATATATTGCGCAAATCACAAGGGATAAAGAAACCATATTTATATAATAGAATTGTTTTTCGTTAGATAAAAAATCGCACAGTATGAGGGTTTACAAAATTTAAATATTTTGAAATACTAAAATGTTTTGCACTTGTCTACAAATATTCTTAATTATATATATATATATATTTGTACATACTCACACGCAGTGGCGCACACAAGGGGGAGGGGCCGTCATGGGGGTCCGGACCCCCCCAAAGCCCTTGATTTTTTTCCCGATTGATTATAATTCTAAGTATATAGTACATAAAACTTAATTAATTACTTGTTATTAATGATTAATTTTATTAATCAATGCTAATTATTTATTCAGAAATTAGTTTTTTACTGTGTTTTGTTCTTGAAAATCGACAAAATCAAAAGGAGCATGATACAAGGATGGTAAACTTTCGACCCCGGACATTCCACCCTTTGAAAAATTCCTGTGTGCGCTACTGCACACACACACATATATATATATATATATATATATATATATATATATATACTATATATAATGATTTTTCTATATTTCAGTTCTTTTTAAAAGGACTTCTTTATTTATTTATGATCTATGTACTTCCCAATACATCACGTATAGGGATTGTAATAACGGTATACTGTGATAACGAATACTTGTATTTTTAGCCCCTTGTACAATTTTGGTATACAGGTATTCACACGTTAAAATACCGTTTTTTCGATATTTAGTATATAGAAATTTCTAAAATTGATTACACTCTATTTTCAGGGATAGCCAACATAACAAAATAGTATGTTTTATATGTCTTCCTAACGGGTGAAATTAATTAGACTGTGTATATAAAGTTGCATCGGACAATCAAGAAAAGTAATAAAATATGTGAATCATCATAGGAAGAGGGCCAAAGCTATCCTATTACAGCTCAGAATGATGCTGCGTATACCCAGGATTCATAGTCTATAAAAAACAAGGTTGTAGTTGTGAAGAAAGTGCGTAATATTAAATTGGAAATTAATCTTTTTTTAAATTGGTGAGTTGGGGTGGATCCTAGACAAGCACACTGCTTGGCGCCAAATTTTTGGCGATAAATTTTACAATATGGCAACCCTTCCGGATTGTCCAGTCTGGTGGCTAAAATATGGTAACCCTAAAACCGGTCAAGCAAAAAAATCGGGTGAAAAGTGGTCATCGTTCACTTTCGCCCTTGACCCTGCTGCAACACGTCGAGTTCGACCCTGCTCATACTTTCTTCCCCACGTGTTCCGATTTTAGGCTTGATTTTGCACCGGTTGTTAGAATAGCGTGTGAAAGAAAATTCCTTGAAAGCGAGGCAACCACAGGATTTTTTCTTTTGCTTGGACAACAAGGAAATAAGGCTGTTTTAGATTGGGTCATGAAAGAAGGATTAATTCCCTCCAGATATGAGTGTCCGAAGTGTAAAAAGGATATGCGTTTGGTTGAACGAAAGGGTACGATTGATGGTTTTGAATGGCGTTGTCGAGTACAGTCGAAAGAGAATCCCCACTTTGTTTACCGGAGTGTAAGAAAAGGTACGTGGTTTAGTGATAGTAGATTGAGTATTTGTGTTATCTTGCGATTAACAAGGTATTGGTTTGGCAAGAGTATGAATGAGTTTGTAGTGAATGATTTCAAAATTAACAAAAACACAGTGGTGGATTGGTATATGTTTTGCCGTGAGATTTGTATGGTTGCATGTGTAAATGAGAGCGCGAAACTTGGAGGAGAAGGAAAAATTGTGGAAATTGATGAAAGTTTGTTCGAAAAAATGAAATATGGCAAAGGAAAAAGAGTGAAAGGTAACTGGGTATTTAGTGGCGTGCAAAGAGATTCGAAAAAATGTTTCTTCCGTGTGGTGCCAAATAGAACAAAAGTGGAATTACTTTCAGTAATTCGTGAATGGATTTTGCCGGGAACCACGATAATTTCGGACTGTTGGAGGGCTTACGAATGTCTGTCGGATGAGGGATACAGACATCTCACAGTCAACCACAGTCTGACTTTTAAGGATCCCGAGACCGGTGCACACACTAATGCAATCGAAGGAACGTGGTCGGCCATCAAAAGAAATTTGAAAGGTCACGCGGCCCATGTGGAGGGTCAATTTGACTCATACCTTGCAGAGTATATGTGGCGTCAATCAAACGAACACAAAATGATCGACGCAAACTTCAAGGATTACCTCAAAGCAATTGCACGTGTGTATCCTCCACATGAATCGGATGACCACAAAAAGTGACGTAAGTGATTTTTTACAATTTTTAAAATGCTTGTTTTCCTTTATTTTACTGCCTTTATCTCGTAAAAATGTTCTTTTTGCCCTTTTCTTTATTTTATGCTTTTGTGTGAATACAAGTATTTTTAGCGTCCCTGACGCCATTAGGGAAACCTCGTTTTATTTTATGCTTTTGTGTGCATACAAGTGTTTTCAGTGTCCCTGACGCCATTAGGGAAACCCCGTTCTTTAGGATTTTTAAAGATGAGCTGAGACCGTCCCCCCCTTTTCCTTCGTTTCCGGACCTGACACCATTAAGGAAACCCCGTTTTCTTAGGTTTTTGATCACCAGCTAAGACCAGCAATCCCCGATTTTTCTTCGTTTTCGTCCATGGCGTCATTTTTTGAAACATGGCTTTTGGGCGCCATTTGGCGAAAAAAAATGGCGCCAAAAACAGCAGTGTGCCAGACTAGGATTTTACCGGTGAGTTGTTATTCACGTTGCATTTGTATATCACATACTGTAGAGTTCAAAGTAATTTTCTCAGATGCATTATATGTATAGGTACTCAAAAATAATAACCCATAATAAGAATAAGGTAATAATGAATAAGATTTATGATCACGTTTATAAAATTATAATAGTACTTCAGACAGAATAGTGATATTACATTTTATTGTGATTTAAATAAATAAGATGTTTTTTTACTTTTTTGTGATTCTTTATATACTGCTTTAATTTATAAGTTACAAATGATTTATTGTAATATTTAAACTCTATAATAAAACTAGCAAATAAAACAAAGAGAGAGATACACCTGTATTTTCTTTCTTTTCCTAAAATTTCTACTACCGGTATCCCGGAATGAAGATCTAAAAAATACCGAATACCGGTATTGAACTTTTGTGCCAATATTACAATTCCTAATCACGTGGTATTTAAATATTTTTTACTCGCCTAATGGGAAATACATTTATTTTAAATGCACATTTAGCACTTAAAAAAGCACCGCATCGTCAAATTTTGTGTCCAGATGAAACAGTATTGGATCAGTCACCGGATTTCACAAATCAGCTTACTGAACCAGGAAGTCATATGAGTAAAAAAGCTCTTGAAGTTCTGAAAATATGAGTATGAGTTCACACTGAGATCTCTTAGAAACAAGAAAATAACATTTTCTTCGACGGTAAATTTTCGTGTTTGTGTTGTTGCTGCTTCTATGTATAATTATGTATGTACACTGGATTATGTACTGTGACATCGAGAATAGTAAATAAATTATATGGTAAATATTTATTTATAAAATTTAATGGTAAAATATATATATATATATATATATATATATATATATATATATAGCATAATAAAATAAAAGTGAAGAATAACTAGAATCCACAGTACTAAAGAAGTAAGAAATTGGAATTCAGCAAACGCAACAAAAGTAGATACAAAAAGTCATAGGACTAAACTGGAGACTTATTATGATTTCTAAAGCTGTCGCTGAATTAGGCCAGTGAATTAGGGTTAGCAATGCTTTCTGGATCCACCTTCCCCGTACAGCAGAAATTTTCGACATAATAATAATAATAAAAAGACAGAAGTTGAAAAGTTAAGCCTAATACAACACGTGATTGTAGAACCTAACAAAATCGTAAAAAGAAATTGAGAAAAGAGAACAGTAATGAATCTATCAAGGAGAGGAATAATAAAACTTTTTTAAAAGAAAATATTAGGAAAAACTTACTTGTAAAACAAAAATCCTGAACTCAGAAATCCTGTCCACGAAAACACCACCTACTTGAAAGAGATTCTACGAGAAATGGCGAAAAATATTGAAAATCCAGCTCAGGAAAGAAAAAACCGAAGCGCCATCTGTATAGTTATTTTGCAATTAAACTAACCGCAAAGATAAATAATAAGAAAACAACACAAAAAGTTTTAAATAAGACAAAGAAAAGAGTTCAAAATAGATAGTAACAAATAGAAATATATTAAAGTAAATTTACTTGGATGATTATATACTAGAAAGTTATATTGCAATTAAATTAAACGTAAAAATTTTTCTTTAATATATTTTTAAAAATAAACTCAATAGAGCTAGAGAGAGAAGAAATATTAATTAAAATAACGAACTAAAATAAAACTAGGTTTAATTAGAAATAGAAATATATTTAAAGATAAATTTACTAGGATAATTGTATTCTAAACAATTATTGCAAAATTTCACAAAATTATTATGTATTAAAATTTTATCAGTAACTAAATCATTGTTTCTTTTCATAAAATTTAAGATAATATTTCTAAAAATTGATAGGTGTAGGTTACTACGCCAGAGAGGCATTTTTATAATGTTAAAATCAAATGAGTCTCTTTTATCAAAAATATTACTTGCAAGCAATTTATTCTTAACGTTTAATTGAAGGTCCAAAAAGTTAGCTGACTCATTATTATAAATAGTTTTTAATAATTTTAAATAATGAAGATAATAATTAAAGCTAGGAACATAGTCAACTATATTACTAAAATAATTGAGTCATCTATGTATCTAAAAAGTTACAAGAATCATTACAAATACTTTCATTTTCATAAAAATGCAGGTAAATATTTGCTAAGCAGTTGCTAGCTGATCCACCTTGTGGTAATCCTTTAATTATATATATTTTTAATTATATATATATATATATATATATATATATATATATATATATATATGACAGGTGCCAGGCCTGCTGGTAAAATGAGGAGGGCATCATCTTCAAAATACTTCTTTATTTCGCTTCAATCACATAAAATCCAACATGGTGACCCTTTGGCGCGTAACCGGGTGGTACAAAAAACAACATCTCAGTGAGGAGACACCAGCCAAGCCTTTTCGAGTATGCGTTCGCCTTCGTGAGCGCTCGTTCCACCTTTAAATAGGCTTATTTTCCCACAAATCCTTACGCGATGGTAAAGAGTTCGCTCTATTTTCATTTATTACTTCCTTAATTTTGAATCTACACTTTTCAAACCTGACAAATTCCACCTCCCCTTTTCTGCTGAAGCCTGGCACAGCCAGGTTGGCCAATCCTGACTGGCAATTTCACAGGGAAAAAATAGTATTTCAATGATATCAAATTCCCGAAATGAAATAAAAATCTAGAAGATGTAATAATTGTTTAAGAGAGTGGGCTGGTGAATCCTAACACGTACAAAAAAAATAGCAATAATGAATAACAACGTATCAAAAATTTGGTATAAAGCTTTGTGTTATATAGAATTGTTTTCTGAAAAATATCACACATCTAATACTTCCACTATGACTATAATAATAATGAGGTTAAGAAAAACAACATAAGATAAAGATATAATTCACATTAGATATTCAAAAATATAGTAGTGCTAAACAACATAACATAAAATCAACTGAAATTCTCACTAAATGTGCATCAATAGTAAACAATGTTAATAAAGTGATAAATGTTGAAAAGTTACAAGTACTTCGAAATGGTATTGAATGTTGGAATAATGAGTGAATAAATACATAGAAAGAATAGGTGTAGAGTAAATAACATGATTTTAGGAATAATGGTAAAGTAAATACATACAAAGAATAGATATAAAATAAGTAACAGCAAAATGAGTTTAGGAGCTCCCAAAACAGCAAAATGAGTTTAGGAGCTCACAAAACAGAAAAGAGTACATAACTACAACACAGAAATTTACCAAAATGAACACAATATCAACATTATATCAAAATATCACTAGAAATATAAAATGCAAAGAAAAAAATAAGGGTATTTCAGATATATCAAGTGCAGGTAAAAGTTCAATCAATGCAATGTAATGTTTCACACAGTTCTGTATTGGAAAAATCATAGTTCAATGTTCATCATTCAATTATTGTTTATCTCACAGTTATTTTGTTTATTACTATTAGAATCACTACTCAATCAACTCATTTCAAAAACACACAACCATAATAAAATCTTCATAACATCACATAATATACTTCTATCACAAATAATCACAATGAAATTATTATAACATCATGTATCGTAAAATTGACCTCATCACCATGTTTTCATACAGTCCATAATTCAGTTATTTTTTCAAAAATAGTCTTCAATAATGTGTTCATTACGAATAAAGTTACAATATACAAATTCAATTACATTACATTTTGATTTTCATAATGTAAACAAGTCTTAAATTCAAATTTTACAAGCAACTATTATTTTTTTTCAAAATAACAATGCACTTCTTCCTCCCCCAATGTTTGAGAAAACAAACTCTATAACAAATATAAATAAGAATTTAGCATAATTGGAAATTGGATTTTGAATGAAAAGGTTTTAATCTTGTAGAATGGACAATATCTGTTAATTTTCCTGTATATTGATTTGGTTTATCTATTTCATAAGTAACATTTGAGAGTTTTTTGACAACTTTAAAAGGACCATTATAAGGAGATTAAAGTTTACTTGAATTAGAATATGAGAAATTTTGATATAAGACTGAATCTCCAACTTTAAATTTTGCATCAACATAATGTTTATCGTACCTTTGTTTATTTATCTTATGATGTTTAATTGTTCTGTTTACTGCAATTTGTCTCGCTTGTTGTATAGGTGGATAGTTTAATTTTACTTGATTAGGTAATGACGTATAACGAACTCTACGCTCAAAGACCGTGTGATTTGGAACTTCAGTTAGGTGACGAGGAGGACGACTGAGGTGGCACCCCAATCTCCAAGCTTCAACGTGAGGATCTCGAGCCTTGCAGTGAAATACCTGAACATCGATTGGCAACGTAGACTGATCGCAAGCACTGCGCATGCACGAGTGCCAAGCCAGAGGGAGTCGGCAGTTGAAAAACCACGACTTTGATCACCTGGTGACTGATTGAGTGATGTTCTCTGAGCTCCACCCGTGAGCGTCTTGTTGACATCTGAAGTTGGCTTTTGCTTCCGACGAGAGCAGTGGTATCTGTGAGCTCCACACGTGAGGCGCAGTGTGAATATCCGCAGTCGGTTCTTACCTCTTAATGTAAAGATTGATTATCTCTGTGAATGTCAAGAACTCGAATTTCTAAATTGTAAATACTGTACAAGGTAAATCGTGTATGTCTGGGAACTGTCTTATGTTTGGGAAATAAATCTACAAAGATCAAAGAGGTGTCATCTTTTAGATGCTTAAGACGTTACAGACGAATCATATGCAAAGTTCCAAACATTAAATATGCAGGTGGAAAGCCAGTAACATGTGGCGAGTTATTGTATTCATATGTAACTTGTTCTAATAATTTTGTCCAAGGAAATTTTGTAGTTGAATTAACTTTACATCTTAATTTTGCTACTAATGTCTGATTAACTCTTTCATTCTTTCCATTGCATTGTGGTCTATTTGCTTAAGTTAGTAATTGTCTAATATTATGATATTTTAAGAATTTCTTAAATTTAGACGAAGTAAATGCAGCATTTCTATCACTTAAAAGTTGTTTTGGGCAATGAATTGAAAATATTTGTTTTAAGCAATTTGTATAAGTTTCAGAAGTGACACTTTTAGATGAAAATGTCCAAGCATATCTGGTAGCATGGTCCAGAACAATATGCAGGTATTTCTTTTGTGAATTATGATAATTAAATCCTCCTACAGTGTCTAGTGACACATCATTTCAAATGGTTCTTCTGCTACAGGAACTTCCAATAATCCATACTTTTTTGTGTGTAGATTTTTATTCATTTGACATGTTTCATTACATTTAACAAAATTTGAAATATCTAATATAATGTATTTCCAGTAGTAAATTGGGGAAATTAATTTTAACATCTTTTTCACACCTGGGTGACCAAATTGTTCATGTGCAGTTGTAATTAATTTTTCTCTCAAAGCTAATGGTACTACAATTTTAATTAAATTCTTTTTCTTAACAGTTAATACATCATTATATTTTGTATATTTTGGATCATTAATGTTCTCTGAATTTTGATACTTAATAATTTCATCAGTATTTAACAAATGACAAATGGGTGATATATAATGACATACAGGGTTCTTCGACAACATGTCTGCTTCAACATTTAATTTACCTTTTATATAAACTATCGAATATTCATACTGAGAAAGTTTTGAACTCCACCAAAATAAACGTCCAGTTAAATGTTTTACACTTTTAAGCCATTGTAAAGCAGCATGGTCAGTATGTATTGTGAATTTGGATCCATGTAGGTAACAGTGAAATTTGTCTAAGACATCTATAATTGCTAAACACTCTTTTTCTGAAATTGTATAATTTTTTTCATGTTTAAGTAATTGTCTCGAGTGATAAGCTATGGGGTAAAGTGTTCCATCTGGGTGTTGTTGTTTCAAGAATACGCCTATTGAAGACTGGCTTGCGTCACAAAACACATGCCATGGATATTGTGAGTTGTATAATTTAAGTATAGGTTTTGAGATTAAACAATTCTTTAACTTTTGATAAGCTTCTTGACATTCATGTGACCAATTCCAAATTGCATCTTTTTTAAGTAATGTATTTAATGGTACTCTAAGTTTTGCATAATCTTTAATAAATTTTTGGTAAACATTGATGGAACCAAGAAATCTTTTTAGTTCTTTTACATCTTTAGGTGGTGCTAATTTTCTTATTGTTTCAATATTTGGATTACTTGGGAAATAATGACCTTGTGTTATTTCATATCCTAAAAACTTTATTTTTTCCTGTGCAAACTGACATTTTGATTTTTTTAAGTTTAATGTTTTCTTTTTAACAAATTTGAAATATTGTGTCTAAATGAGTTAAATTCTCTTCCCAAGATTGTGAGAAAATTATAATATCATCAAAATAGTTTAAAGCAAAAGTTAACTGATATTTTTGTAAAATTTGTCTTATAGTTCTTTGGAAAACAGCTGGGGAATTTTTCCAGCCAAATGGAAGTCTTAACCATTCATAGAGTCCAAAATTAGTTGTGAAAGCCAGTTTCTCTGCGTCTTTTTCATGAATTTTAATGTGCCAATATCCGCTTGTTAAATCGAGTGTAGAGAAAAATTTAGCATGAGTTAAATTATCAATTACAAAGTCTATCAGAGGTACAGGGGTGGAATCTTTTTGGGTAATTTCATTTAGTTTTCTATAATCGATACATTATCTTGATCTTTTCCCTTCATCCTTTTTGTATGCTAAAGTTACAGGGGCAGCATATGGGCTATGGGAGGGTCTAAAAAAACCTGCTTTTAACAATTCTTCTATCTGTGTTTGTATTTCTTTAGATTCTTGTTGACTGTTTCTATGAGGGTGTAAGCTTATAGGAAGGTCTGAGATTAAATGAATTCTTTGTGGCTCTAAATTGATACAGCCTACATCATACTTATTTTGTGAAAATATGGTTTGAAATTTGTCAAGGAGTTGGGTTAAATCTTCCCATTGCTCACTAGTTTGTTTTGGTACTGTGTCCTCAACAACCATGGCTGGGTTAAACAATCTTTTCAGATCAGCTTCAAGGCTGTCTGGTACTTGATCTAAACTTTTATTATTCTTAACGTTAATATTATTTTCATTATTAGTATTATAATAGTTCATGTTTTGATCATTATTAAGAGTTCTACAATATGTCCCATGATATGTTTTCAGCTCGCCGATACACTTATTTACAAATTTAACATTACTTAAATGTTTACCAAATTGAAAAACACATATGTTACGAATACTAATGTCAAGCTTAAATAAATGTAAATACTCAAGTCCTAAAATAATATAAGGCAATTTAGTATCAATTACAATCAAATCTATTTACTTAGATATACATCCAATATTCATATAAACTTTAATTATACTTTTGGGATGAATAGTCCCACATGTTTGATTTATTTTTACATTACTATTTTTTAAAGTTTTAATATCTTTTAATTGTTTAGATAAATTTATTGGAATTAATGACACACACACACATATATATATATATATATATATATATATATATATATATATATATATATATATATATATATATATATATATATATTACTTCCTGTGTCAGAGTACAAAAGTGCTTGGAACATACCATTGAATCAATAAGTAGTTGTCATCCTTGCCTTTGGATATTTTCGTAAATTCTGGGCGAGTGAAAATTATGTCGATTCTGTTGTACAAACTGCCTAGGTTGACTATTGAACTGTTGCCTTCCATTGAATCGCACCATGTGAGATTGATGTTGCTGTCCATGATTCCCTCTTGATTGGAATCGGTGCCGTGGATCAGTTCCTCTGTGTACACTACCGTCGGCTTGGTTATACCAGCGGGTATAACTTCCAGTATCCACCGCATTTTGGTTTGCGTTGTCCGGTGTTACTGCGATTAATTGCCGCATTGTCAGAATCCATTCCCAGGGTGTCGAAATCTTCTTAATAACTAAGAACTTTTGATATTGAATGGGACTGGATAATGTCATATGTTCCAAAATGGAACTGTCATCATAATTTAGTTTCTCCCCTAAAGAAAGTTTTTCCGTAAAAAAGGAAATTAATTCTTTAGTGATGTTTAATTTTAGGTTGTGAAATTTTCGAATTTCCTCTTGACTAGTCGCGTCGAACACCGTCATTAATAATTCTCTGCTTTCTTGGTAAGACTTTTCAAATAGTTGGTTCTCGTACCAAAATTTAAGATAAACTCCCGTGAGATATCTAGCAATACTTTGCTTCTTCCATTGTTCGTCTTTTTGATATTCCAAACATTGTTGATCAAAACAGTCAAGAAAACTTTTAAAACAGCCAAACTTATTAAAGTCAAATTCAGGAAAAAAGGAGGGTTCTTTCGATGCGTTGACTGGTGACTCCTGCCGGAAAGAGTCGTCCTCCATGGTAGTATCGTTTTCAATGCAGTCGCTCGTTCGAAAAAAAAATTTTTTTTGAAGTTCATTCTCTTGGTTTCATGGCATATTTTGCTGTTCCGTAAATAATCCTGCCGGCTCTTGACAGGCCTCAGGCCTGCTGGTAAAATGAGGAGGGCATCATCTTCAATATACTTCTTTATTTCGCTTCAATCACATAAAATCCAACATGGCGGCCCTTTGGCGCGTAACCGGGTGGTACAAAAAACAACATCTCCGCTAGGAGACACCAGCCAAGCCTTTTCAATTATGCGTTCGCCTTCGTCAGCGCTCGTTCCACTTTTAAATAGGCTTATTTACCCGCAAGTCCTTACGCGATGGTAAAGAGTTCGCTCTATTTTCATTTATTACTTCATTAATTTTTAATCTAAACTTTTCAAACCTGACATATATATATATATACAGTATAATAAAATAAAATAAGATACCAGGTGAAAAAGTTGTATAACCTACAATATCAAAGAAAAAAGAAATTGGAGCACAAGAGACATAACAATGTAGATACAAAACGAGCCTTTGGACTAAAATGGAGACCTGTTATGATTTAAGAGCGCAATTGTATTCAGTTTTAAATTGCGCAAGGTTGGATTATGGATAGTAATAGCTTGTTTACACAAACGAACACATAGATAATATTTGTTGACAGTAATACCAATTACAGAGACTAAAAATATACCTATGAACACGTGACTGTTAGAATGTTTCGGGAAGCATTAAAAATATACTTCCATGAATATTTACGCAACAAAAAGGTGGGGCACTTTTAATTTCACTGTTCCTCCAAGAGTTAAAAACAATGTTCACTTTGTCTAGCTTTCCACGTAAACCTAATAAACCAATGAACTGCAACAGTTTATGTTGATTATTCTCTCTACAAATTTACATGAACTCAATTCTTAGTATTAATGTTCTGAAAATACACTGATTTTTTGGGTTTAAAAAACTTCCACGTCAGAAATTATGACTTTTTTTTAAATATGGAAAACCTTGTTCATAAGGAAGAGCATAGAGCCATGGAGCTTTTAACTTGAAGAGATCATCACACCATTAGACACTTGCTCTAAAGTGAGATTGATATAGAAATGAAAAAAAGTTCAAATGAACTTTAAATATTAATAGCGTTTCACACATATTTACAAAAAATAATTTCTCAAAGAATAAGTTTTAATATAATTTATAAGTTTTAATATGGTCATAAAAGATTTACATAATAATGCGTAGTATGCAATTTTTATATATACATAATCTCGTTGCGAGTGGTATGATTTCTTGTAATTAACTATTGATCATTGTTTGACCGAAACTGGAAGTGGGTGTAGGAGTTGTTAGATTAATAAGTAAACATTTTTCTAGAGAGATAATCAATTTTTTTATTTGATTTAGAGAAAGGTACAACAAATAACACCAAAAAAAGCCAGAGTCGTGCGGTTATCAAGTTTTTTCAATAAGCGGTGGGGAATTTTCCATGAAACGGGGGTTTAAATGCAAAAAACCAACCTAAAGTTCTGAAAATCAAATGACTTCCGTGAAAATCTCCTCTGATTGGTGAACAGCTATTGTTCAAAATGACTTATATAACCACTTATAAAATTACGCTAACCATATAATTTTGAAGTGTTAAAGTTTCAATTAAAACCCGTTAGGCGGGAAAAGTGACAGTTTATTATTTACGCGCCAAGGAAGGTTCTGGGCCAATGGAAATTAAAAGTCCTCAAGAGAAAATTATCAGAAATTTATATATATATAAATATATGTATTAGAGATTATATTGCTCAAAATAACTTACATAACCACTTATGAAATTACGCTGACCACATAATTTTGAAGTGGTTTCGATAAAAACGCGTGAGACAGGTAAGCTGACAGTTTATTATTTACGCATCCAGGAGGTCCTGGACCAATGGAATTTAAAAGACCTCAAGAGAAAACTAACAAGAATTTATATATATATATATATATATATATATATATATGATTTTTAATATTTAAATTCTACATATATAACTCTTTCCTTTCCTCTTGGTACATGAGTATGACAAATTACAGGTGAAGGTTGGCACCGCAAAACTTGTTTAAACCTGCAATCCTGGTTCCTAAGGCCAGGAATTTGTCTTTATACTATGTGCCTCCTTCCTACTTTTAGTTATCTTAGGTATATAACTATATGTCTATTTTTATATTTTTGTTATGTATTTGTGTATATGTATATATATGTATAAATTTATTTATATGTGTATGTATATGTATATGATTATATATTGAAAAAATTCTTTTATATTGGATTATATATATATATATATATATATATATATATATATATATATATATATATATATATATATATATATTAGAGAGATTATTGGATTCAAATATTCCATCCATTATTTTCAATAGGTTTTTTGCCAAGTATTATTAACAAAAAGGGGGAAAGCTTGACTGGCCACAAGACATATTCGACCCCCCTTTTTTCTACAAATTATTTTATATAAAAGAGCTGTACTAAGTCACACACACACACAAAAATGTTTATATTACTGTAGCATCCATTTTTTTAAATTTTAAGTCTATTATATTTTTTAATTTCTGATATATTCTTTCTAAATTCTTATGTCTGGTTATCTTGCAATTTCAATATTTTTCAGTTTCGATATTTGAATATTCATCTCTCTTTAGTAGAGAAATTTGACTATATATATATATATATATATATATACAGTCTCTGACGATAGAGTTCGGTCAATGAAGTCGGAATAGTAGATCTGGCAAAACTGGCGAAACAAAACGCAGCACATGCGTAGTGTTAGGTATTGACCATCTACTCCCACCGTTGTTCAGATGAGCGTCGTTTGTGTTCTGTATAAGACTTGTCTTACAAAGTGCGTTGGTTCTTAACTGAGAACAGGAAAATTAAGGAGCAAAAAATCAATTTAAAGTTTTGTTTTAAGCTTAGCAAGACACCGACAGAAACTTTTTCGATGCTGGTAGGTGTTTATGAAGATCAATCGCTGCTCATTAAGAGTAGTCGGTAGAGCCTATATCGACAATGTTAAATTGAGCCATTTTAGGATCCTGTTTCTCAGAAATTGTTGAATATAAAAACTTAAAATTTTGACTGTATATAATAATTAGGCTTTTTTATTTAGATAACAGTAAAATGTTTCAAATATATTGTTTACTTTTTTCAAAAAAATTCATCGTAAAAGTATCGCTTTGAAATTTGTGAAAATTGTCATTTTTTTTAAGATAACTGCTTCTGAGCAAAATATTTTGGGAAAATCCTTAAGAAAGTAGCCCTATTATATATAGTTATATATTATTTATGTGCAGTAAAAATTGCAAGTATATTCATTTTTAGATTCTTTGAAAAAGGTACACGCAGTTTGAAAACAATCATTTTAAGAAAATTGCATTTTTAATGTAAAAAGGCACTTCATCACAAAAATAATAAATTACAACATGTATTTTCCCTATTTTATTAAACATTAGTATCTTCTTAATTTTTTAAGCATAAAATAGGAAACAAAAAAGTCTTAAAATGTTCAGAAAATACATATATAGTATATTTCAGTTTTTGTTCAACGAAATTTTTTTTAGCATTTTGCATCAAATTTCACAAATTATGTAACAATCTGTGAAGAATTTTTAACTTCGATGCATTACAAATATCAAATTTGACCATATAACATCATAAATGTAATGTAAACATATATCAATATGTAAAAGTAATGATTTGGAAATATGTGATTTTACAACCTTGCGGAAGGTTTTGATATGGATTTGTATGTTCACATGCAAACACAATTTCTAAAAGTTTCAAAATTCAAAATTTTCTCTAAACTGTACAAAAGATTTAAAAAAAAGTCAAATATAAAACTGTTTTTATGTTTTTAAACATGAATTTTGTGTATTTTTATGCATACAACAAGCTTCTCGCAACGACAAAAAGCATTACACATCTGAGTTATAATTAGTTAGCTATTATTGAAACACCTTTGAATATTAAAGCTTAAAAACTTGTCTAAAAATAAATAAACAATAATATTTGCAATGAAGTGAAATATTTAAAATATATTGTTTAGTTTTCTCAAAAACATGTAACATAAAAATATCACTCTGAATTTTTAAAAAGATTGACATTTTTTGTCACGATATATGAACCCCAGTCACATATTTTGGGAAACTCCTCAAAACCCTCACAGGAATATATATAGTTACATATCAGTAACATGAGAGAAAAAATTTTATGTACATTTATACCTTATATTCTGAGAAAAAGATGAATACAGTTTTAAAAACATCATTTTTGAAAAAATTGAATTTTTACTATAAAGTGCCATTTTATAACAAAAATCATGAATTTCATCATGTATTTGTCCCATTTTATTAAACATTAGCATTTTTTCAATATATTTTGCATAAAATAGTAAACAATAAAGTCTTAAATTGCCCAGAACAGCATTTTTCAGTTTTTTTAACGAGAAAACATGAAAATTTTCTCAAATACTGAATCAATTTTTAAACAATTTGTAGCTTTCATACATTACAGATATCAAATTTGAACAGAAAGCATCATAAATATAATGTTAAAATATATCAATATGGTTTTGGTGTGAATTTGAGATGGTATTTAAAAATACCTGATTATACGAGGTTTCTTACGTTTTCGTTAGGTTTTCGTAACATTATTATTAGGTCTTGTTGTTGCAGACAGTTCCTAAGTTTAAAACTTCAAAAGTTACTTTAAACTGGACAAATGATTTCTAAAACAGACAAAATAAAACTGTTTCTATGTTCTTAAACATGAAATTTATGTATATTTATGTATGTAACAATCTCGCAAAGACAACAAACATGACATTTAATGTATCCATCTCATACCTTTTTCTCAGAAACTATTAAACATAAAGACTCAAATTTTTATTTATATTAATTAGACATTATATTTATACTGAAGTAAATTTTTTTTAAATAAAATAATTAGTTTTTTCAAAGACAAACTTTTAGTTCACCAAACAATTATTATTTATATGAATTTATTAAAAATTGTAATTTTTTTGTTATGATAACAGCTTTATATTTAAATGTTTTAAGAATATTTCAAAAATGTCACTTCAGTATACACAATTGCATTTTAGAAACATACACACAGTAAATTTACACAATTTTAAAAATATAAATTTTAAACATGCATACAGTAAGTTTACACAATTTTAAAAAAAATAAGTTTTTGAAAACAGAAATTTTTATAAAAAAAATCTTACCTTTGTATTAAATTTAATCCAAATTTTTCTTAAATATCACATAATTGTAAATTCAAGTTATTTTAAAATATTTTTAGCGTTTTTCTAAGTCTTTTAAAGTTTTAATTAGTTATTATTACTAATTATTTAAACTAAATTTAAAGTGAAGAACAGGTTTAAATTTAGGTGAAATCACTAAATATTAAATGTTGCATTCAAATTAAAACACATGCTTTGAAATTTGGCACAAAAATTTGTTGCATTTCTAGCACAGTTAAATTTACAGTTACTATACAGGTATCTAATGCATATGAATAAAAATAAATTGAGGCTTTGCAACTTTGCTTCAAATTTAAAAAGACAATGTTTACATTTCTATCTGTCAAATGGGCGTGGTTCATAAGCTGATTATTTTTTTTAAAAATCATTTTAAAATACTTCTAATTCATATACTGGCTTGTATGTTATATCAATGGAAAGCTCCCGATTAGGGGTTTATAGAAATATCAAAATCTCAAAATCGATTTTTAAAAGGGGTCTACGCTACTGACTGCCCTTAAGTGAGTATACGAGTGGTTCACCTGTTTTCGAGAAGGCCTTTCTGACAATTCTCGTAGAAAAAGACCGGAGACCTCCGACAGTGACGAAAACATTGAGAAAGTGAGAAAATTGTCGATTAACTGTGCGTATGATACCTAGATGATGAATGCTGCAAGGTACATTGAAATTTTGACCCGTTTCATGAAACATCTACGCAGTTACGACCCCAGTACACACAACAAGTTTCAGGGTTTTTATTCACGTCAATGCTCACTTTTACACAGCCAATATCGTCAAACAGTTCCTGGTAGAAAAGAGGGGGGTTATAAATGAAACATCTCCCACTCTCATCAGATCTCAATCCTCCAGACTTTTCTCTTATTCCCACAACTCAAACTTGCTTTGAAAGGAAAGTGATTTGACGATATTTTTGACATCCAGTGAAACGTGACGAGGCATTTGAACACCATCTCAAAAGAAGACTTCTTGCAAATATTCCATGACTTGTATAGCATATATCAGCGTTGTATAGTTATGGGAGGAGACTGTTTCAAAAGACAGTAAGGTAACTTTCGTTAATATTTCATCTGTGTTAATGATACAGGGCTGTTCACCGACCTTTATTGTCAGAGGCTGTACATACATATATATATACAACCTCTACCTGGCTGGCAATAAAACATGTTCAAACCCAATTTTATAAAAATTATTTTATATATAAGAGCTGTCCTAAGTCAGCAATGTTTATAATACTGTAGCATCCATATTCTTATGTGTTTTAAGTTCTATTATTTTTATTTTCTAATAATATTCTTCTAAAATATTATGTCTAGTTTATCTTGCAATTTTAATATTTTTCAATTTTGATTATTGATTATTAATCTCTGTTTAGTAGATAATTTTGGCTATATATTTATATATATTAAGAAGTAAATTAATAAAACTCATTAAAGACTTCTTACATTAAACTTATTACAAATTTAAGTAAATTGTGTTCTCAACAGCATCTCATATATTCATTTATTTTATTAATATTTCACTACCTTTTTTTATTAAATAAAAATTACACAGCAAACAATTATGAATAACATTCCTTTAAACAGATAAGGGAATACAAATCTTCAAGATTTAAATTTTAATAGCGTTATATATTACCTTTTAAATATCACCCATAATGTGTAAATTTGTATGTAGGTAATTGGTAGTAAATTGATATTGTTAGTTTTAATACGATTTATGTAATAAGAATAAAATATATCAGATAAAAACTCACTATTTTTACCAACGGCATTTAGAGTATCAAAATATCTATATTACCAATTAGTGTATAGTTTTGTTAATAACAATGATGAATAAATCTGGTTAATTTTAATTTTGTTTGATAATTCAAGGAACAATGAACTGAAAATATAAAGATATACAATCTATAGGTTACGCAACCACTTCACTTGGTATTTCTTGATATTGTATGGCTATATATTGTTTATTTATAAGTGTAAGTTAGTGAAATATAATTCATTTCGTATAGCATTAAAATTTCGATTGTATTAAAAAAACATTCTTATAGCCTTCACTCTTTGATTTAAAAAGATCAGGACATGAATTTCTGAAAAGAGAATTTATTTATCTCTTACACCCCCATATTAGAGTTGATTTCCACAAAACCCGCTCTTAACGAAGTTTTACTCAATAATAAAGTCAAGTAACAATTTGATAAATTAAAATCTGTAGGTGTAATATTTCAAAAACGGGAATTTTTTAGCCCCTTATAATTCCCTCAAATCTTTCATCGGGAGTTGATTTAAAAAAACAGAACTTTGACAAAATAATTTCCAAGTTTGAAATTTAATTATCTTTCACACTCTCATAGTCCCCTTGACAGTGGATTCACGCAAAACCCATTTTTAGAGGATCTCTACTCAATAAAATAATCATGCTTGTGGAATTTCAAGTCTAAATCTAATAGTTCAAAAACGGATTTTTTTAATGAATAAGCTTCTGTAACCCCCTTTGAGAGTCGATTACGGTAAGGCCTGTTTTTAGCGGATTTCAATTCAACAAAAAAACATGAAAACCAAATTTTATTATGGTAGGTCAAGTAAAGTTCGAAAACCGGAATTTTAGCAATACGTCCCAGTAATCCCCGCTCCCCCCATATGAGTCAATAACCGTAAAATCCATTCATGGCCGATCTATATTCAACAAACCAAACATTCTTACCAAATTTCAAGTCTGTAGGCCTAATAGTTAAATTTTTTTATCTATAACGCCCCTTAGATCCTCGCACCCCTCCTTGTGCACCGATTTTAGCAAAACCCCGTTTGTAATGGATATGTATTCCATTAAGAAACGAGCCTACCAAATTTCAATTCTATAGGACTAAGTGTTCAAATATATATAAAGGGTGTTTTTTTAGAGGTATAGAACGTTAAATTGCAATAAAACAACGATGTATTATTCGATTGACATGGATTTTTTTTTATTCGAAAGATAATCTTGTGGCATTACATTTTAAATATGATCAAGCAAGGCATAAATTCGTCGAATGGGCCCAAAACGAGATTGCCGTTGTTCCCGATTTTCTTAAGCGAATTTTGTTTAGCGATGAAGCGCACTTCTGGTTGAATGGCTACGTCAACAAACAAAACTGCCGCATTTGGAGTGAAGCTAATCCACAAGTGTATGTCGAAATACCGTTACATCCAGAAAAACTGACTGTTTGGTGCGCTTTATGGGCTGGTGGAATCTTTCTTCAAAAACGATGAAGGCCACAACGTTACAGTCAATGGTGATCGGTATAGAGCCATGATTACTAACTTTTTCATTCCTGAATTGAACAATCATGATGTCCAGGAGCTGTGGTTTCAACAAGATGGCGCAACATGTCACACAGCTCGTGCCACAAACGATTTATTGATAGACACATTTAGTGACCGCCTAATTTCACGTTTTGAACCTGTGAATTGGCCTCCAAGATCTTGTGATTTAACACCGCTAGACTATTTTCTGTGGGGCTATGTAAAGTCATTGGTCTATGCGGATAAGCCACAAACGCTTGACCATTTGGAAGAAAACATTCGCCGTGTTATTGCCGATATACGGCGACAAATGTTGGAAAAAGTCATCGAAAATAGGACGTCCAGATTGGACTACATCCGAGCCAGCCGTGGCAGTCCAATGCCAGAAATCATATTTATTATGTAATGCCACAAAATTATCTTCCAATAAAAAAAATTCATGTCAATCGAATAATACATCGTTGTTTTATTGCAATTTAAAGTTCTATACCTCTAAAAAAAACACCCTTTTATATATACACTCTGTCGCAAAAAAATATATAGAAGATATTGAGCTACATTCACGAAATTTGGTATGCATGTAGTGTATATGAAAATAAACAAATGATTAAAAATTCAGAACAAAATATCATTTTATTAAGCGGTTACAGCTTGCAAAAAGGTTAAAAATCAGTAAGTAGTAAAGCCACCTCTGGCAGCTATACAAGCCGAAATTCGGCGTGGCATCGATTCAAATAGATCACTTATGACCCCTTGTGGAAGATCCTGCCATAGTCTTTGCATCTGCGCAGTTAATTCTCCTGTATCTCGGGACTTCTGCAGTTGCCTTTCCAGCGCGTACCAGACATGATCTATTGGCGATAGATCTGGTGACCTGGCAGGCCATGGTAGGACGTCATATCCTTGAAGGCTTGGGAGAGTCGCCAGTATGTGGACGAGCATTATCCTGTTGATAAATGGCACCTGGGCGACTTGATAGCATGGGTAGCACAATTGGCGTTAAAATATCGTCCACGTATCTGCGAGCTGTCAAAGTGCCTTGAAGGACCACTAAAGATGATCGTGTGTCCCAAGAAATTGCTTGTCACACCATTGAAATTGCTGTATGCCGCTCGACAATAAATGCCGGATCGGACCGCTGGCCGGTGCGCCTCCAGACACGTGTGCGGTGGTCATCAGCACTGAGACTGAATCGGGATTCATCACTGAAGATGACACGTCTCCAGTCTGTCACACTCCAAGTTGCCCGAGGTCGGCAAAATCCAGTCGACACTGCCTATGATGTGGGGTCAGTGGTAAGCGTCTTAGCGGACGTCGGCTCCTCAAGGCAACTTCGGTCAGTCGTCTCCTTATGGTTTCTCTTGATGGCACTGGATGTCTGGAAGGAGGTAAGTGGCGTTGAATCGATGCTAGCGACGTTGTTGGTGGTGAAGTGGCCACTCTTCTGATTGCACGATCCTCGCGATCATTTGTGTTCCTGGGACGTCCTGACCCTCCGCGACGGTACCTTCTGTGATCCACTGTTGCCAACACCGAGCAACTACCATATCGCTCCGACCGAGGTGGCGGCCGATACGTCTATTCGACCAACCTGCTTCTCTGAGGCCTATTATACGGCCCCTATCAAAGTCCGTCAGCTGCTCGTATGCCGCCGGTTACGTCTTAGAGGCATCCTAAGTCTCAATATCGTCTATCAAAGTCATCAGATTCGTTTGGATAGCCGTACGGCGCTCGTACTTGCTTTTAAACTCTCCCCAGTTATGCATCTAATATGCGCATAGCACACTTAGCCTTGTCTCATTGGCTTCGAAATTTTAATCATTTGCATATCTCTTACCAGACAACATTCTTGCCGAGTTTCGTGATTGCAGCTTGATTTCTTCTGGGTGCATATATTTTTTGCGACAGAGTATATATATATATATATATATATATATATATATATATATATATATATATATATATATATATAACTCCCCTTAAGCCCTTGTAACGATCACCTTGGAGGACAATTTTCGGAAAAACCCTTTTTTTTTTAACGGATGTGTACACCATGATAAGAGTATGCCTACGAAATTTCAAGTCTGTAGGCCTATTTGCATTCAATCCGTTCTTGGCGGAGCTCTACTCCATGAAAGGAACCTCTGTCCTAAATTTCAAAAAAGTCCATAGCCCTCGTAGTTACTGGAGATAATCGTGATGAGTAAGTTGCTTTTCTCTTTTACATGTATATAATAGGTATGAGCGTCATTTATTTGTAATCCAAAAGAAATTAAATAACACAGTATCAACCATCATAAACACCTTAGGTATAATACTAATCTTTTTGCTTATTTGCTTATCCATTCGAAGGTTTGATGCATTTTTTTATTATTTAGGTTTATATAAGTGATTTTCAGTAACCAGGGAGCGGAAAAATATTTCCTTCTAATAATTTAAAACTGTTAATTATTTGTTCACGTCACATGCAATATTTCTTAATTTAAACTCTATTGATTCTCTTTGCTCTATCTTTTTAAAACATGTATCATTTTTATCAAGCTAAAATTCGTATAATTAGCAGGTTCAGCCATTTATCAATTAGTTCCGAGACATTAATCGCAGCTCGCTTCTGCTTTTAGCAATTAGTCATTGAAGAAATTATTTCTCAAAGTTGCATCGAACTTTTCATTTTTCATTTATATTTTGTATTTTTCATGAATGAAATAAGTACTTTTTGCTTTTAAGCATGAGAAAAAGACGTATATAAAGTAACAATTATTCCATGACAGAAAATCTGACTCTTCGTGAACACCAGTAATTTTTTTTTTAATTATTATTTTGAGAAGTCTTTAATTCTGAAATAAAGATTCATTTAAACTGAGCAAATAAATGACTTGGAATGAAGTAAATTCCATTAAAAAGCAAAAACTAAATAACAGCTCATTTAACAATAGCAATAATTGTTGCATAACGATTTTAATGTGAGCCAATTAACACATTTACAATCGAGGACCTTAAAATGTTAAAAATACAATGCTTTTATATTTTAACTGAACGTTAAAAGAGGAAAGATAATAGATGAATTTACTTTCAGTTTTGTCATTAAGTTTTTCACAAGCTTTTCACTAATCAGGAACACATTTTTAGGGAACTTTGCTAATACATACATAATCGCACATTTATTGTTAGCTCTTAAATGTATGTATTTTACAACATTTCACGTCGCTGAAGTGTAAAAACTACCGTAAAATCTGCCGTATAACACGCACCTATACTTTCAACCTGCAATTGTTAATATTTAGTTATATTCGTCGTATAACGCGAACTCCTATTTTTACGAAGAAACCTGAAATGTAGGCGAGCAATTCTTTTGTGTTTTCATGTCATTTATTCGAGGTATAACCCCAAGATTTTGAAAAAAAAAATAATTTACTTCGAAAAATACAGCCCTCTAAGTTTTTTAAGAATGTCATTTCTTTTCAATGAACAGTATTCCGGTCTATGTATTAGACTTAATTTTTTCTATGCTCATCTCTTTTTTTTTATTTCTGAAGTTTACCTTTTTTATTTCCGGCACCCGTAAATTTCGTTTTTGTTTTTTCGTTTTAAAAAATGAGTGTTAAACGCCAGATTTTACGGTATGTTTCTGGAAATAAAATGTATCTAAAACACACAATGGTTATATTTAATCCAATACATATTTTAAACTATTTAACCCTTTAATAAAAGGAAAGTAGATCATAAATTATAATGAATTGTCTGCATTACTATTTTAAAATTGTGAACAAATTGATAACAAATTTCTATTTTTATCCCATAAGAACTTAAGCATTTCCCGTTACGTTGCTCCTAGCGATAAGAACTATTGAGTTAATTCATTTTCAACCAGCATCAGTTCGACAACGATCATTTTCTTTATCACTTTTCCTTAAGCATTTTATGATTTTATGCCACCCACGATCTTTTCAAGGATGCGTGGGCTACACATTTTGTTTTCAAATCATTTTCTGGAGAAAAATGATACTAAGGAACTAGAGATGGCATTGCAAAATCAATATTGTTCTCCAGTAATGATATGCCTCATGTTATGAACTAAAATATTGGGACCGTGATGATGAAGTAAATTCAGAATATGGATATTAATACTGATATATTTCTTCTGAGAGAGGGAGGATGGGGCAGTTTCCTTTAATTTCAAAATTAGTTAAATTTAAATTTTATATTATATATATATATATATATATATATATATATATATATATATATATATATATGTATGTATGTATGTATATAAAGTCACATCAAAAATTCGTTTAACAATTAATTAAATATTTTAACTAAGCAAATAAGATTGCAATAAAAATGT
Source organism: Trichonephila clavipes (assembly GCA_019973935.1). Classification (NCBI taxonomy): domain Eukaryota; kingdom Metazoa; phylum Arthropoda; class Arachnida; order Araneae; family Nephilidae; genus Trichonephila; species Trichonephila clavipes. Next base: position 42,559 of record BMAU01015546.1, read on the forward strand.
GCACAAACTTTTTTTTAGTTAGCAATGACGTTCATTTTATATTTGAAATTATTTTGGAAGTTTTAGTCAAAATTCTGGCTTTTATTCCTTCTACTATTTAAATTTTAATTTTATGTAGCAATTTCAATCTTTATTAGGTATGTGTTTTCAAATATAAATCATATATGAAAAAAGAGTTTTCAGGTTATGAATGATAGGTAAATGAATTCAAGTTTGATGCACAAACAAGTATACATTTTTGTACTATGGGCTGTCATTAGTATATTTTATATTAAATTATTTCTTGAAATGTTTTGATTATGTACATAGATTTATAAACATTCAATTATTAATTGTTTGTATTTATAACCTTGGGATTTGGAACAAGAGAGAGAGAGATTCTTTCTTTAAAATTTGTTTTATATAGACATAAATAATCATTGCGAAAAATTTAGTATACTTTATTTAGTTCAACTAAAGCAGTTCACGTTACTTAATTTTTGTTGTACGAGCATTACAGATTCACCTTTCAAATTTTAACTTCAGATTCTAGAGGCTTACACTGTTGCATTCTAAAATATATTCACACCTTTAGGTATACTCTTGTAATACTGACTGAAATAGCAGATAAAAAAAGCTTTAGATAATAATTTTTCTGCCCCACTTATGTCAAAGTACGTAAGAAAAAGTTTGGTTATATTTTTTCTGCGAAAACCGTTGATAAGTCTTACCAATGCAAATACATTTATTTTTACCAGATAATTTTACGCTATTTTAAAAATACATCAAATTAAAAAAACGAGTTTATAATTAATTTTCTAACGATATGTAAAGAAACTGCAAATTTTTGTACGACTTCTTAAAAATAATCTTAAATTTACCAGTTTTACATGCTTAAACTCGCATATTGGAAATGTTCAAATGCATTTGGCAGAAAATCAATAGATGAATAGCTTTTATGTGGAATCGATGACAAACAAGATATCTTTCAAATTAATGGATGTGTCATTTTGCAATTAATTATATTGGGTAAGAGGAATAAAATAATTTAAATTACGTGCGTTAGAATTTTTCGATAGATAACATAAGACTTAAAGAAGATCTAACAGTATCTTTTTTTTTCTTTATTAGGTAAATGGTTAGTAGTGTTATGAGAATACATGTTTTTATTTCAAAGATATATTTTTTATAGTATTTATCATTTTAAAGCTTTTGTGTGAATTTCTCTCCATATACATGCACCTTTCATATGTTTTACCGACCAGTTTCTAGGAAATAATGGCTTTTCTTTCTTCCAAAGAGAGCATTTCTTCAAACATCTGTGTAAGAAATCTATACATTTTTTCTATGTGAGTAGGGATTGTTCTTTTGGAACACCCTGTAAATTTCTGTGATTTGAAAACATTTTTTCGTAATTCTGTTCAATTTTGCCTATTTTTATTCAATAAACAAACTTTAACAAAATAGCAGCATATATTTCATGTTCATTATTATATTGAAAACAATTCTCTCTGTTGTTAGATTTCTGAGAAAATTCAGGGTACAGAAAGTGGGAATAACGAGAATAGATCACGTAACACTTACTCAGACACTCTGTTTTTTTTTATATGATTAGCTTTAGACGTGAAAACGGAGGTATCCTTAACCATTTTATCAAGTTATTTTATCTTTCAGTCAATCACAAAAAGACGGTAAATTGACAATTTAATTCTCGATAGGTTTTACTTGTATTATCATTTTTGTTTTTTTTTCACTTTTTGAATACTTAGAGTTAACATCAGAAGCGTGTGTGAAAATGAGTAAGTATAATACTCGTAAGATCATTACTAGAATGGTTTTGAGTTCCTGCTAATCATTAATCCCAGTAATTTTAACCAGAAAAATTTTCTTCTAGCAAATACATCTTACTGCGTTATTCCTAACAAATATAAGAAGTGTTATTATGTTCCAACAATATGTATGAGAGTTTTTGTAAAGTACTTGAAGTAAGGGTTTAAAAATAATTGTAAGAAAATAACTATTAAGCTTCTATTTTGGTGGTTTTCGATTATATACACACACGTAGGATAGTAAATTAAATTAATAAGAACGCAAGAATTTTTTTTATAAACTAAGAAATTGCTACCGTAGCGTGATTTTCATTAACTGTCTTTGCGAAAATGTATGGTATCTTAGATAATGATAATAATGATGGTCTATTCAAGAATCCTTATTTAAAAAAAACTATGACAAGTGGGAATCAATCTGGTAAATGTAAATTGTCCTACTAGTGCAACGGACGTACCATCGCGTCATAGTCAAAGTTTATTCATAAAAATCATCATCATCAAAACGAAATCTATTCTTTTCAATGCCGCAGCACGTAAATATGACGTGCTTCATGGTGTACAGTCTAATGTCGTGAACGAAGAAAGTATGAGTTGGCAAAGTTAGAATGAATGGATTTACTGGAAATGTTCTCTTAAATCAGCAAAGAGTATTCAAAGAAAAACTAAGATAAAAGAGCTCCAGACGCACATCAAGGCATTTAAAGTGAAACTCTGAAGACCTACTTGCTGAAACACACTGATGCCAAGCAAATAAAATACATAGATGATCTGATATTAAATAATAATAGTCAGTTGAAGCTTCTGGTGTGATAAAAATGAAGAAACCAGGACAAATCAGAATAAATTTAAGGTATCCGACTACGTTCGAAACCGTGATTTAAAAAAAAAGCGCAGAAATGGATAATTTTCATGATATTTTGTGTCACTTAGATTAGAATATGTGTATAAAATTGTTTTAAGGACATTATGACAAAAAAATTACTTAAATACAATATTTTGGCAAAAAATTAATTTAGAATAATCTGTTTTCAAAACGTTCTCCTTTTATAAAAACTGCTTCTATAATAATAATATTTTGTTTATATATAAAGCAAAGATTTCTCTCTCTCTCCAGAGAGCCTGAATAAAAATGCACATTATTTCCAGAATTACTAACAAATGAAATAACTAACAGCGTTTTTTTATTAAAATTTCACCCCTCTGTTGTAATAAAATATGGATAAACCCACTTCTAAGTTATATATTTCAAAAATTCTAGTTGAGTATCTGTAAAGAGGTCTGAGCTATATACAGGCAAAATATTATTATAAAGGAAGCATTTTTCACAAAAGGAGAATATTTTGAAAATGGGTCATTCTATGTTCATTTCTTGTCAAAATATTGTACTTAAATAATTTTTTATTGTAATAATATTCTTAAAACAATTTTATGTGCATTTTCAAATCTAAGTGACACTAAATATCATAAATATTATTCATTTATTCGCTTTTGCAAAATAACGTTTCCGATCGTTGTCGAATACCCTAAGAATGATACCACTTATTAGTGACCGGTATCTAAATATATTGATTAATGATTATAAATACATATACATACTTATATACACACACACATATATATACGTATGCATGTATAAGACATTATTGTAAAAATTTGCTTAACATTGTATCGCATTGTATTTTCTTTTCTTAATTCAATTTACCCCAGTAATTTAAGCAAGTAAAAGGGAGGTTGGCACCTTGAAGCTTTGTTTAACACTTTCTAAGCCAAAAAGGAGCTATTTTACTTTATCCTGTACTGTTGTTCTATTTACTTGCTTATTATTTTGCTTTAAGATTAATTTAAAGAAATTTAGTGAAATATATATATCGGGAAGATATTTGTCATATTTTTTATTCTGATATCTATATCAATAAATTTATTACAAAACTACAATTAAATTTAGTTTTCCTATTATATATTTGAATGAATTTAAAAGCAAAGTTTTAAGTGAATTATTGAATATTACGTATAAAACCGATAGGGATATCACTTTCAATGATATCAAGCATCAAATTGGAAATCCACAAAACAATTTTATTACAGTTTATGTGGATAAAGTTTCGGGCAATTGCGCAATTATTTGCGATTGGTCTTATATTTATAATCTTATATATAAAGGGTGTTTTTTTTAGAGGTATAGAACTTTAAATTGCAAAAAAACAACGATGTATTATTCGATTGACATACATTTTTTTTATTCGAAAGATAATCTTGTGGCATTACATTTTAAATACGATTTCTGGCATAGGACTGCCACGGCTGGCTCGGATGTAGTCCAATCTGGACGTCCAATTTTCGATGACTTTTTCCAACATTTGTGGCCGTATATCGGCAATAACACGGCGAATGTTGTCTTCCAAATGGTCAAGCGTTTGTGGCTTATCCGCATAAACCAATGACTTTACATAGCCCCACAGAAAATAGTCTAGCGGTGTGAAATCACAAGATCTTGGAGGCCAATTCACAGGTCCAAAACGTGAAATTAGGCGGTCACCAAGCGTGTCTTTCAATAAATCGATTGTGGCACGAGCTGTGTGACATGTTGCGCCGTCTTGTTGGAACCACAGTACCTGGACATCTTGATTGTTCTATTCAGGAATGAAAAAGTTAGTAATCATGGCTCTATACCGATCACCATTGACTGTAACGTTGTGGCCTTCATCGTTTTTGAAGAAGGATTCCACCAGCCCATAAAGCGCACCAAACAGTCAGCTTTTCTGGATGTAACGGTGTTTCGACATACACTTGTGGATTAGCTTCACTCCAAATGCGGCAGTTTTGTTTGCTGACGTAGCCATTCAACCAGAAGTGCGCTTCATCGCTAAACAAAATTCGCTTATGAAAATCGACCATTATTTTCGAAATAAAATTGCACAATTTGAAAGCGTTGTTCAGGCGTGAGTCTATTCTTGATGAATTGCCAAACCAAACTGAGAATAAATCACTTGACAGCTGTTAAATCGGTCGCCATCTTGGAAAGTAATGCCAACTTAAACTTCTATACCTGGAAAAAACACTCTGTATATATATATATATATATATATATATATATATATATATATATATATATATATATATATATATATATATAACACTTTATAAATAATACTGCCTTTAAAATGAATAATACCAGGAGTAGAGTAATTATTAATCGTATTTCAGGTTTTTTATAAAATATTTATTTCTAATGTGATGCGTATTGGTGTTTTACCATTGCAGACCTCGTACACCCCCGGAAGCTGGTATCTCTTTTTAGTGCGGCACCATTTAAAGGCTGATACAAATCGCCGTAGGTAAGTTTGACGCCCAGTTTCCTCCCTAGATGGAGGCACCTGAGCTCTGACGATGCGAACCTCTACTACGATTTGTTTTTCCGAGGGCACTCAAGCTAAACAGATACTTCAGGGATTTTTTGCATGCCGTATAATTATACGACATGGCCGCTGTCGATTTTCTACACAATGAAAATCCACCGACTCGGGCCGGAGTCGAACCCACAACCTTGGGTGTGAAGGCCAGTGACAAACAAAACACGCCAACCAGTCGGCTTTATAAAAGATTTGATTTACGTATTCCAGACATTAAATTCTCACGTATTTTCCTGGCACAAGTATTTCACAAGAAATCCTATTAAATTTTGAGCTATGACTAATTTCTGCAAAACTTATATTACGCATTCGGGCAAGAAACTACAAAATATTATACTATACACTATTCAGTACATGCAAGGTAAAAATATTATCTCTATTCATATCTATGATTTTGATTATATATATATGTTACTATTAAGGTGTGAAATCTGTTGTTTCGTACAATAACTAGGTATTTCATGAAATAACTAGAAAAGCCACACAGTTAAAGAATATAAAATTATTTAATTCTATTATTTAACTAGGTATTCCATAGAATAACGTTTACTTGTTCGTTAAAGTATAAAATACGGGACTCGTGAAAGTTCTTTGAACCTGTTCTAGCTGCTTTGGGAAGAATTTTTTTTTCTTTTAGGTGCTGGAGATGGCCAAATAAAACAATTGTACTCCTGATAACAGTTCAATATATGTCAGTGAGAATTAATTTCCTTTGAAGAAGTTCCAAATACTCACTCAATGCCTCGATATGTTGCAACAACTCAAAGTTGAAGCACTGGACAAGGATTTAAAAAGTGCTCGTGCAAAAAAAAATACGTAACAGTTAAAAGTGCGCTTGTTTCAGAAATAATAAGCAGTACAATCCAAAGTGCCACCAAAAGGAAAAAAAAGGAAAAGTAAAATAAAGGTATCTCATAAAAGTTAAATATTCTCTAACATATTTGTTTTAAAAAAAATTACACAATGTTTTTATGAAGCAACAGTTTTCCTTCTAGCATGTATTTTTGTTGATAATATTTAAATATAATATATTTTTGCAAGAGTATTCTTTTCACCCTTTTCTGTTTGACTGATGTTAGCAATATGAGCAATAATAAAATATATATTCTGCTTTCCCTTATTATTTATTAATTACTCATCCGCTAAAGGGATAAACTGCATTTTTCGAGAGATTTTAGCTATTTATGATCCTTTAATTTATAAAATATCTTTGATTGTTTATTTTTCACTTTAGCCGTCTAACCTTAGTTACTTCGTGGAATACCTTGTTGTTTGAAAGAATAAATAGAAAAAGTATGAAATTTTTCATCTATTTTATACTTTTAACTGACTTGTCTGGTTATTTCATGAAATACCTAGTTATTATATGAAATAACTGAACTATACACTTTAACAGTAACATATATATATATAAATACAGATGGGTGACAAAATAATACGAACACCTGTGAAAAAGGCATGACCCATTTCAAAGACGCACAACGCGCATGTCAGTTAGCGTTGCAGTCCGCCGCCTAGCGCATTCGAAAGGTAAAGTAGCAGTCGCTCAACCGCTGCGATAGGTGTTGCACGCGTCAATTGTAATTTCTGAAAAACGCAATAATGACGGACCTGTCAGAGTTCGAAAAAGGTATGATTGTTGGAATGAGGTGCACTGGTTGCTCGGTGACGGAAACAGCCATTTGTTTGGAGCGTGCAAGGAGTACTGTATCTGCCGTTATGACAGCATACAAGAAATGCGGGAATGTCACGTCTGGCAAGCACAACAGTGGACGGAAAAGAAAGCTTACCGACAGGGATAAAAGAGTCTTAACCCGCATAGTGGCCCGAAAGCGCAAACAATCGCTATCCCAGATAACGTCTGAGGTGAATAGTCACATCTTCGTAACCCTATTTCAGCAAGAACCGTCCAAAGGGAACTTCATGCTTCGAACTTGTATGGAAGAGTTGGAATTCGTAAACCATTGGTAACAGCACGTCATGCTTTACAGCGACGCCAGTGGTGTAGAACACACAGACAGTGGACCCCACAACAGTGGCAACAAGTCATCTGGTCGGATGAATCGACGTTCACCCTATTCCAAACCACCGGACGCGTTTAAGTGTGTAGAACGCCCAAAGAAGCATTTGCTCCTGAATGCATCGTGCCGATTGTTAAGCATGGAGGTGGGTCCCTTATGGTATGGGGGCGATATCTTGGCGTGGTCTTGGGCCACTTGTTACTCTGCATGGCAAGGTTAAAGCTGCCCACTATGTCAATATCCTGGGGGATCAGGTGCATCCATTTGTCCAGACTTCATTTCCCTGAGAATGCCCACTTTATCAAGACGACAACGCTCCTATCCACACTGCTAAAATCGTGCAAGAATGGTTTGCAGAGCACGAGGGGGAAGTAGGTCATCTTGATTGGCCCCCTCAGTCACCTGATTTAAATATTATTGAACATTTGTGAGGATATTTGGAGTCAAACTACGTGCTCGATTCCCTCCACCATCTACGATTTCGGCATTAGAGACCGCTCTCTACGAAGAATAGCTTCATATTCCATTACATGTTGTTCATGACCTCTATGCGTCCATTCCACGTCGCATACAGTCTGTAATTCAGTCAAAGGGGGGGTCCAACTCCCTATTAATAAAGCTTTTCTCCTCTTTTACAGGTGTTCGTATTATTTTGTCATCCACCTGTAGATCTGCAGAATCATATATAGGTATGAATAGAGGTACCTTGCATATACTGAATAGTTGATTGATTACATAATATTTAACATTGTGCTGTGTCCATGCTGCTGCAAGCGTCACCAAACTTTTCATGCAAACCATTGTTGTTTTGCAAACGACCCCAATTTTTGACTCAGAGCTCATGACGTGAGTGCACGATCCATTACGGCTATGCGGGTAACAGTCTTCTCGACTTTTAGTGATACGGAGACGTTGAGATACTGCAAGGCGTTCCGTATTACCGTCCTGAACCCATCGATTCCATATTCTGCTAACAATCATTGATTTCGACCGACATGATCAGCAATACTGTGATACGATAAACTACAATCCCGGTACGATACAATTTGACCTTTATCAAAGTCAGTAACGTGCTGGTACGCATTTCTGCTTCTTATACGAGGCATCGTAACAACTTTTCACCAAGCAACAACATTCAAATTCAAGTGTATGAGATATCAGCTGAACAATTTCCTCATTTAAATACATTGTAGGTGTCGCTACGGCGTCTGCTTTGTATGAATGCGCTGAAAAGCTAATCATTTGCATATCACAACACCTTCTTCCTATCGTTTAAATTTCATGTCTATAGCACGGTGGCTACTTGGTGTAGCAACTTTAATGTCCAGTCTTTTGTATATATAATAATAATAATAATAATATTATAATAATAACTTTATACTTTTTTGCTATGTGCTAAAATTCAGCCAATAATATTATGCTTTGAATTTGTATCCAGAATTTGGTAATAACTTGCTTATTGTAAACATATTCACATATCATTTTTGAATGCAAATATAAGTAAGTTACTTTTTTTAGTAATGGATCTGAAAATTCTATCCACTATTTTTAATAGGATTTTGCTCAGTATTATAAACAGAAAGAGGGAAGTTTGGATAGCCGCCAAAAAGTGATTATATATTATATATATATATATATATATATATATATATATATATATATATATATGTATATATATATAAACCCCACTTTTATATAAATTTATTTTATGTATAAGCTGTTCAAAGTCAGCGTTGTTTATAATACTGCATAGTCCATATTTTTTAAAATTCCAATTTCAGTTATTTTTATTTATCTTTGGTATTCAAATTATGTCTACTCTTTATTAGATCAAGTATAGTAGAGTACTTTATAAATTACTAAATAATTCATATAAAATAATTAAACATACTATATTTAAAACGGAGTTTTAATTAAAAGTAAATCTTATTCAACAAAGAAATATTCCCAACAATTGTGTAAACTAAGCTAATACTCACTGTTTTTTAAAGATTAATTAGTTCAATTTTCGGATTGGATTTTGTTACTGATAAAATAACAAGTTTAATGAAAGTTAAATAATGAATATTACGTGAAGGCCATTGTCATATAATAAAGTTTTATATTGCAAAGCTGGCTTTAGATAAATTTTCACAGAAATGGTTTTCGAAGTGTAGTCTTGATTAGAGTCCTTATAATTTCTTATTAAAATTACGTCTGACAAATTTACAAAATAACGTTTAGTATGGATAGCTACAAGGACTTGACGCATTAAGAAGGGCGTGATGGCTTGTAGTTTTATTCAGGTGTAGAAACAATTACAGAAAGAAAAGAAATGATATAAAAGGGCGATTGTTCAATTCTCACAACTTATTTAGAAATCTCTAAACTAAGAGTGAAACAAATGATGTGGCTACGAGTGTTTCTCAATTTAAATAAAACATTTATTAAGTATTTACAAGGATGCATAAAAAAAGGTTAAATATTATCGCGCACGCTCATAGACGTCTGCTTCCTCCAAACGCATCTAGAGAAATCCCTTTTCGGAGCGCATTTCCTCCCCCTGCTGCCACTCAAGAGAGGAGAAACTAGCCGGCGCTCACCACTCTTCGGGTCAACCACCCCTTCGCTCTTTGGTGCTTTCACAACATTCTCCCACTTTTGAGTTTTCCTGCTGTAAAAAAAAACTCAAACACAACGTATAAAATACAACCGTAAGATTAATAATATTGGTACAGAATGCTGGTGTTAAAATAAAGCAAAATGTAAAGTAAACAAAGCTTTTACATAATACATTTTAGGCATATGTCAAACGCTTAGGAGAAATTACTTTTCTGCCTCTCCTCGTGCGAATGACAGAATCAGTCAGATCTTTTGGTAACTTAGTCTCTGGTTCTTGCAGTTCTAGATTATAAAGTCTTTGCACAGGTCTGACCAGTTCCCCACTCTCAGTTTTGACTCGAGCGACTCTAACATGTCCATATTTTCCAGGAATCAGTTGAATTACTCTAGCAAGAGACCACAGAGTTCGATTCTTCAAACTATTTTCCACCACAACTACTTCTCCCACCGTTAAGGGTCTTAATTTACGGTGATGCTTTACGGTGATTACGGTGATTATTAAGTCTGAGGTATCTAGGCTGCGCTAGCAGTCTTCTGCCCTCTATCTGGAACTGCGATGTTCGTTGTGTTGGAACTTTGTTGGAGGGGTGGGCGTGACTTCGAGAGAGATCCAATGTGATTGGCTGAAACCAGTTTCTGTGGTGTGGCTTTGAGATAGAATGGAAGTGAGCTCTTGGAATTGATTGCATGAACTTGATATTTTAAAAAGAATTAAAAGTTAAATATGGAAGAGTAAATTAAATTTAAAATAAAAGTAATAAGGGAAAAAATTTTAGGTTGATTATAATGAGTAAAAATTAAAATGATAAAGTTTAAACTTTATCCATAATTGCTTCTGCGAGAAGGCAGGTTTTTTCCTCATCTGAGTTAGCTTTTTAAATTTAGTGAGTAGATCTAGGATTTTGGGATTTTTCTTGACTAAATTAGAAATTATTTGGAAGAGTTCTAATACTTGAGTTAAGTCTGAGGTATTGTTACTATCTTGACTAAGGAATCCATGGGGGGAATCTTCTTTTTCTTGTCATCGATAGGAATCTGATTGGGGACTTCGCCGCTAACAACGTTAGCGAAGGAAATTCCTTCTTTAATCCATTTAGAGGCGAAATTTCGCTTTTTCTTGGGGTCTCCGAAAGGGGTTCCTTTTTTCGGCTGGGGGAATTTGGGGCATTTAGTGTAGCATGCCGAGTGACCGTAGTCTTGGCAGTTGATGCAGAATAGATTTTCCTGTCTTTCTTTAATTAGGCAGTTTCTCGTGGCATGGTTCTTTCCACATTTTAAGCACCTTGGTTGCATGTGACAGTTTGCGGCGGTATGATAAAAGTTATTACAGTTGAAGCATTGGGTTATTCCTCTAACGAGGTAACCCTCGACTCTCACTTGTAAATAACTTAGGTGAGTTAAGTCGAAAATTTTGCTATTATGCGCGTTTCTCGGGAGAATAATTAAGAAAAATGGGAGGGGTTTTGGTTCTTTTAGAAGTAAGCTGAGCACAGCTTTCAATTTTGAAACCTACATCTGCTAGGTCGCTAGTAATATCATCGGTTTTAGAGGAGTTGGGGAGGCCTTTAATTACTGCTTTAATGGGCTTATCTTTTTTAACATCAATGACGTAAAATTCAAAATCTATGTCAGTTTTTAAAAATTGAATGAGGGATCTGCGTTCCTCATGATCATTAGAGAACATTTTTACTACATCACCAACGATTCTGTTGCGGAGATTTGGGCATTTATTTATTATAAGTTTCATTTGATCACGGAAATTATCTTTTATTTTAAGCATTACTGGGTAGGGGGTTTAGTCGGGGAGTAATTGTTTCGGAAATTACATTTTCATTCGTAGGGAGTGGATGCTCGACATCCTGTTCGAGATCGGAAAAATTATTTTTAGTTTCTATCGGGTCCTGGGTAGAAATGGGAGAGACGGGCCGAGCCGTCTTTTTCGGAAAAATAAATTCCTCCGAGGATTCCTTAGTTCTATTTTTTCGCTTTTTATTTTGTTTTTTCTTCTTGACATTATGATTAGTTTTATCCAAAGTGGATTCACTAACGTTAGAATCCTCAACAATCGGGGGAATTTTATGCTCTTTGCAATCATCTCTTGTACATGGGGGAAGGGTTTTGAGCTCACTTACCAATTCGTCTTTTTTCTTAGCCAAGTCGTAAGAAGTCATCTGGTAGAGTTCAAGGAAGGAGTTCTTCTTGGTTGGTGTACTTGCACCTTCTGAGATAGAGCTATGCATGGCTGAGATGCTGTGAACAGTATCCCTGAGTTTTTCGCAGGCTGCGACTTTTGATTGTCGCGTCGGTGAGAAATCCATAAAATCGCTGATATCGCTGATATCGCTCATGATTATAAAAAGGTCGTAGAGCTCACTGGTGCGTGGTCTCCGTGGATCCTACGATGATGCTGCGTTTGCTCTCTGAGTTGGCCTAGGTACTCAATTCTAAATATTTTCCTAAGCTGTTCCCGAATGGTTTGAACATGTCTAATCCCCTCTTATTGATTTCTTGATAATCTAGACAATCTATGTCAGTTACATCTGACGTTTCGATTTCTTGTAAAAACATGGCTGGTGTTAATGGTGATAAATCATTAACATCCTCAGAAATGTAAGTTAAGGGTCTAGAATTGATCACATGTTCACATTCACATAATACAGTGTTTAACTCTTCGTAATATAACGAAGCTCTCCCTAACATTTTTCTCAAAATTTGTTTTAGCATTTGAATCATTCTTTCCCAAAATCCTCCCCACCACGCGGCACTGGGAGGGTTAAATTTCCACTTTATTTTTGGATATTAGCTTTAGAAATTACTACATCCCAGTCAATAGAATTTAGTGCGCTATTAGACCCAACAAAATTTGTTCCATTATCCGAATAAATAATGGTCGGTCGGCCTCTTCTCGAAATAAATCTCCTTAAAGATTGTAAAAATGCTGCGGTAGAAAGACATGTAATAAGTTCAAAATGCACTGCACGGAATACAGCACAAGTAAATAATACTACCCAGCCCTTACGTCTATCTTTTAAATGAAGTGGGCCTGCAAGATCAACTCCTACAACTTGAAATATTTTAGAGAGAGTTGCTTACCCTATCTTTCGGTAAAGAAGATGGTACCACTTCCGTTTTTTGAGCCGAAAATCTTTTGCACCTAGTGCATTTTTGTATTATTTGTCTAATTAATTTTCGCGCTTTTAAAATCCAAAAACTTTCTCGCAAATGATTCATTACAATTGATACACCTGCATGCATGAGTTCCTCATGTTTACGCACGATCATCAAATGAACAACTGGGTGTTCGTTAGGTAAAATGATAGGAAACTTAAAATTGTGTGTATCTTCTCGAAAACTAAATTTTGTTCTAGCACGCAAAATTCCAAATTCGTCTAAAAATGGTTTTAAAGGACGCAATTTCTCATCCGTTACTCCCTCAAATTTTTTCATTTGTATTAATTTAATTACAGTTTTTTCCGCATGATCAAATTCAGAAAATGTTATTTCCGAAGTATTACAAACATCGATTCTCTTGGCATTTTTAAAGAAACGAAATATCCAAGGAATCATGCGAACAACTTTTAAGTAAGATGAAAAATACTGAGAGTGCCAGTTAAACTCCTCAATTCTCTTAGCGGTATTAACCAAAACAAATTTCCTTAACTCTAAATTTACCGCCTCTTCATCGGGGACTTGTTTTGATCTGGGGCATTGAACCGGGCTTTCGGATAACCAGGAGGGCCCCTCCCACCATCTTAAGTAAACAAGCTGTTGAGCGCTACAACCCCGAGAAAGAATGTCCGCGAAATTCTTTTCCGAAGGCACGTGTTCCCAGCTACTAACATCGGAAAGGTTTCGGATTTCTTTCACCCTGTTAGAAACAAACACGCCCCAATCTCTAGTACGTTATATCCATGCTAACACTGTCATGGAATCTGTCAAATAATAAATACGCACATCTGGCAAGTTTAAGTCGTTTTTAACAGAAGCCGCAAGTCGGGTTCCCAAAACACATGCTAATAATTCCAAACGGGGGATAGAAATATCTTTCAAAGGAGCTACCATCGCTTTTGCCTGTACCAGTTTCACAAAAACATTTTCTTCATATTCTACCCTCAAAAATACGCAAGCGGCATACGCTTTTTACTAGCGTCACAAAACACATGCAATGTTAGCCGTTTAATTCCATTAGAGCTCAAATTCAAACATCGAGGTATTTTAATACCTGCAAGTATAGGGAGTTGCTCTAACCACACCTTTTAACTTGATTTAAAATATCTTTTGGAAGACTTTCATCCCATTTTAATTTTAATTTCCAAATTTCCTGTAAAATTAATTTTGGTTTTAAAGTCACAGGAGCTGTAAAATCGATCGGATCAAATATATGATTAGCTATGGATAACAATGATCTTTTCGTTATAGCCTTACCTTCATTTTTCTGACAGTTAATATTACATGATAAACAATCATCTTTGAGGTTCCAAATTAATCCTAAAACCATAGTCTCAAAGTTATCAGGTTGGCTTTCCAACTCTGAAATTTTTTCAGGATTTAATAAAACATTTGACTGCTAGCCTCTTAAATTAAAATGTGCTGAAGATAATAATATTTTAGATTCAACTATAATATTTTGCAACTGTCCTTCGGTCTCAAAACTAGTTACACAGTTGTCAACATAAAATGATTTTCTCAAAATTTTAGCTACATTATCAAAGTTTCCATGAGCATTATATCTAAATGGTGATTTAATGTAGCACCCAGTAAAAAAGGACTGGATGTCACTCCAAAAACTACACGACGGTGACGATAGATTTTAATGTGGTCCCTATTTTCTCTATCATACCACATAAATCTCAAAAAATCTCTATCTTGCTCCCTTACTCCTATCTGTAAGAAAGCTTTTTCAATGTCCGAAATAACCCCAATCTTATATTTTCGAAAACGATTAAGTATAGTCGGTATGACTTCTATAAAGTTGGGGCCTTTCTCCAGACAATCATTTAGAAAAGGGGAGCCCTTTGTTCGCGCGGACGCGTCAAAAACAGGTCTTATTTTACTTGTACAGTTTTCTTTAATAACGGGCCTATGCGGGAGATAATGAACAAAATTTTCTTTGTCATCATTAACTTCTTCAATTATTTTTCCTGATAACCAAAGATCTAAAACATCTTGGTATTCCTCAAATTTACCCGTTGCAATTAATTTCCTTTTAGTACTTTCAAGTCTATTTTCAGCTAATTTCCTATTAGAGGATAAAAGTTTATTATCCAGAACCCAAGGCAAAGCTACCTCATATCGACCACTAATATCTACACTTATGGTTTTTTGAAAATGATTTAGTGTTTCTTTTTTGTATTTCTAATTTTGTCTTAGTTTCTACGGGATCTGTAATACCAAGAGAATCGAGCTTCCACAAATCGGAAATACACATATCATTTACAAACATAGAAGTAACATTCATAAAATGATTTTTATCAAATTTAGTTTCATTTCTATAGGTTTTTCCCATAAGCGTCCACCCTAATTTAGTTTTTATTGCTACCGGGCCAGATTTTAAATAGAACATAGTTCCAGTCAGTAGTTTTCCAGCTACATCTGCTCCTAATAATATTTCTATTTTTCCTCCCAATTTATGACCGTTATCTGACAAATTAATTTTTCTATTTTTTAATTCATTTATCCAAGGACCATGTCTGATACTCGGAACATTATTGCATATAATTTCTTGGTCATACACATTTAGATTACAAGTATAATAATTATCGATATCAGTTAAACAAATATTATAACATTTATGCCTATACATTTTGTTTTTTGAACCACCAAATAAAGAATGAACAAACTCTTCTTCTCCTTCATATTTAAATCCTAAATTTTCAGCAGTGGATTTTAAAATATAAGATTTTTGAGATCCGGTGTCAATTAAAGCTCTTACTAAACTCTTATGTGGTTTCCGTTTTGCAACATAACCACAAGAGTCTGTAAGAGAACTTCAGAAGTGCAAGCTTGATTAGCCAAAACATTAGAGCTAAATGAACTAGCAGTCGTGCTATTCTCAATACTTGCACTTTCGATTTCCAAACCTGATCTCAAAGGCAATTTAGAGCATAATACAGCATATTGCCGTTTATTACATATTATACATTTAACATCTGATCTACATGAATGTGACATGTGACCCTTTTTTAAACAAATATAACACACGCCTCTCTTAATTACAGCATTCTTCTTAAATTCATATAACATAGAAGCTGCTTCACAACAATTTTCAGAGGCATGCGCTTTTTCACAAAATATACAATTATTATTATTATTATTATTAAATTTAAAGTCTTTCCTATTTTTAAAGTTACTATTAAATAAATCTGCAGCAGTTGCAGTAGTGGAAAGATTTCCTAATTTGTTCTTATAATTAGATTTCTTAGAATCAAAACTATTCCTAGCAAGTTTTATTCTGTCTTCACTCGATACTTCTATCGATAAAAATTTCATAAGAGAATCAAGGTCTTTCTTACCTGATTCATCTGATGAATAGCCTACGTATCTCTCCCAGGCGCGCAGAATTTCAGCGGGAAGACAGGATTCCACCAGCGGGAACAGCATGGCAGCATATTTCACTTTGGTGAAAGGACTCTAAGGCGCGTAGCTGGGCCTCAATCTTGTCATACAGCGAAGACAAATTGACTTTATTGACTTCTGCGTTCTGTAGAACCAGTTTTAATAGTTCTCTGACATAAATTTGAATCAAGACATCCTCTTGTCCGAACCGCATTCTCAAGTATTCAAAAGCCTTTCTGTAGTTTTCAGGTGTCGCCGGAAAACTTTCAATTATATCCCTGGCCCGGAATTTTTTAGTTGTTGCCTGGATAAGGTACTGGAACTTGTCTCCATCATCAATGCTCTCATCTTCATGAATTCTCTTGAACTGGTTGTGGAATCGCAGCCAATCCGTCAATTCTCCAGAAAACTGATGGAACTGAATCTTAGGAAGACGCAGAGATGAAGACGAAGATGTGACCAGGCTGGGGTTGTCCTTCTGTCCCAAAGCATCTGTTTTCATGATATTTTTCACACGGACTTGCCAGGCAATCATTTTTTCAGTATAGCCTTCTATGGATTCAAATTCAATATTGTACGCTTCCTGCGTACAGTTTGTCTCGATCATTAATTCTAAAATGTCCTCGTCGATTTTTTCAGCTTAACGGATTTTGCATCAAGCATTTCAAAAGCCGTTTCTACGGCATTCTTATCAACAGGATCGTTTTCAATAATTTCCTGAAGATAATTTACAGCCTTCGTGAAGGCTGCCCTCAACGGCGTGCGTCTCAATTTTAAAGCATCCATGTTTCACTTTCTTATATTCAAAAATGTTTTTCTAACACTCGTAGCCCACCCGGGGGCGCCAGAAAATGTTCAATTCTCACAACTTATTTAGAAATCTCTAAACTAAGAGTGAAACAAATGATGTGGCTACGAGTGTTTCTCAATTTAAATAAACCATTTATTAAGTATTTACAAGGATGCATAAAAAAAGGTTAAATATTATCGCGCACGCTCATAGACGTCTGCTTCCTCCAAACGCATCTAGAGGAATCCCCTTTCGGAGCGCATTTCCTCCCCCTGCTGCCACTCAAGAGAGGAGAAACTAGCCGGCGCTCACCACTCTTCGGGTCAACCACCCCTTCGCTCTTTGGTGCTTTCACAACAGCGATAAAAATATCTGTATCAGTAACATACATTTGTGTGGATCGAACAATTTTTTTACCAGTGTTTCAGAACCTACCTAGGGAAAAATATTTTCTCTTGTATATAAATGAAGAAAGAAACGAAACAAAAAATTAATTTTTATGTTAATTTATGCCTCAAAGAGAGTGCAACTTAGGTATTTGTGCTTTTTTCATGGTAAAAGTAAACAACGTGTATTTAAAAAATCCGGTATTTTAGTACATTTGAACATTTATTGGGATGAGAGAAGACAGATACTAAATGGTTATAAAAGAAAAATAATAAGATATATACATTGAACAGTATTTTTAGTATTAAACTTTTGAAACTACTGTCAAAATTGCAGTGCATGATAAGGCGGAAAACAGGAAACGGCTTGTATCGGACTGATTCAACGGTGCGTTGAGAGCGAGAAAGCTGGGGTTATGTGAAACGTTGCAATGTAAATACATTGTACTATTCACTGATCAGTACTCTCATATATCAATGATCCTCATTTTTAGTTATTTATACTGTACAAAAGTAGTTTTTGAGTTTAAAATCCTCTACTTAAATTAAGCCTCTTTTTTCCATATATTTTTCCGGAAGTTCAACTCTTTTGTGACAATAATAAAAATTTTGTAATTAATTTTTTTTGATTATTTTTCTCCTAATCTGCCAGCCATAGAAAATCTTTTCCACTTATAGTTATGGGTTCTAATTTATTTTTAATATTTTTTCTCTCCATAAAAATGCGATCCACCCTAAAACACGTTATTATAGCGTTGTTACGATTGGGTCAAGATATATGGTGTAATTCGATGTGTAATGGTGCTAATCCTGATAGTTGCCAAAAAAATTTCAATTGTTGCGCTAATCAGATAACATAAGAAGAAAAAAATTACCACTTTATTAAATGAATCAGATTCAAAATGGACTTAATGGTTGGAACACATAAAAAACATGTGTATAACAAATAAATACTAGAATAATACACGGCCAGATAAGCAGAATATTGACGGGCATTTCCTTTTTGAAAATGATAAAAACAGATAACGAATTAACACAAAAAACACCAGGCGTCAACATCAGAGAGAATGGAATACCCTGCTCTAGTCAAGCTAAATACCTACGAATTATCCGGATAAAACTCTCACTTTAAAACAACATGTAACATAGAGGAAAATTTTAAGAAACAGCTCATAAACTCTACCCCTTAACTTCCCGAAAATCAAAATTAAGTAATAGTATCAAAATGCTTACCTACTCACTAATCCTAAATACGATCCTGACCTACTCATCAAATGCTTGATAACATGCCCATATTAATTATTCAGAAAGGACTCAAAATTTAATTGCCAGATAAATTTTTAATGCTTGCTAGTTCATGAGTAATGTAAAGCCAGGAGTAAAATACAGACAAATTAGACAAACGATCAAGATAAATGGTACCAACTTTCTTAACAAAATTGACAATTTTGATAATAAATCAATCACTTCTGATCTCAATTTTCACAGTCCTAGATGAATCTCGCTTAAATATTTTCTCTTTTATTTAATTATTTGTCTTTTACTTTTGTGCTAAAATTTCTGCATTTTTGCAGCGCGATTTGCTGTAGCTCTTAACTACTCAATAACTGATAGAGCTTCTCACCTAAACTTAAATATAATAAATTATAGTTTAAGAAAACTAAAAAACACGCTTTTATGGTTAATCGAACTAAAAAGTAAAAACAAAGTCATTCTTAATATAAGAATGAAATATTTACGAGAAAAAATTAATGTCATTGAGGTAAAAGCGTGGGGTACTCGATATTAATTATTATAATTTCTTACTAGTTCCCTTCCGAAATGCTGAGTTAGTGTAAAAAATTAGTACAAAGCAGTAAGATTTTTTTTTTTACTTTTTAGTTCGATTAACCATAAAAGCATGTTTTTTTTAGTTTTTTAAACTATAATTTATTTGTAATTTTTTAGTTTGATCTACATTAAAAGCATATATTTTTAGATTTTTAAACTATCATTTATTCATACACTTTTTTTTTAATTGTAGGCCCGCGAACGAAAAAGTTTGCCCATCCCTAAGTTAGAACAATTTTTTTTTACATACTCGATTCTTTTTTTTTATTTAAATTTTCAGAAAGACTGAACAATTGTTCATTATATGAGTAGAAATTGCTGATGCAAAAAAAAAAAAACGTTTTTGCTTTTAGGGTCACTTTTAATCTCTTAGTCTCCAAATCTAGAGATGTGATCTGGAACTAGTTTCCAAATCTGGAAATGGGCTTTGGAATTAGTCGCCAAATCTGGAAATTCTTATTCCTGATTATCCTGTTAAAAAAAATGGAATACAATCATGAAATTATTTTTTGCCATCGGTCCTTGACAAGTCTGCACAATTTCGAATTATTCTGAAATTTTAAAGTTGGTAAAATACGAGTTTAAAGATTCCGTTACATAAAAGGTGTTTTTTTAGAGGTATAGAACTTTATAAATTGCAATAAAACAACGATGTATTATTCTATTGACATGAATTTTTCTTATTCGAAAGATAATCTTGTGGCATTACATTTTAAATATGATTTCTGGCATATGACTGCCACGGCTAGCTCGGATGTACTCCAATCTGGACGTCCAATTTTCGATGAATTTTACAACATTTGTGGACGTATATCGGCAATAACACGGCGAATGTTGTCTTCCAAATGGTCAAGCGTTTGTGGCTTATCCGCATAGACGAATGACTTTACATAGCCCCACAGAAAATAGTCTAGCGGTGTGAAATCACAAGATCTTGGAGGCCAATTCACAGGTCCAAAACGTGAAATTAGGCGGTCATCAAACGTGTCTTTCAATAAATGGAATGTGGCACGAGATGTGTGACATGTTGCGCCGTCTGGTTGGAACCACAGCTCCTGGACATCCTGATTGTTCAATTCAGGAATGAAAAAGTTAGTAATCATGGCTCTATACCGATCACCATTGACTGTAACGTTGTGGCCTTCATCGTTTTTGAAGAAGGATTCCACCAGCCCATAAAGCGCACCAAACAGTCAGTTTTTCTGGATGTAACGGTGTTTCGACATACACTTGTGGATTAGCTTCACTCCAAATGCGGCAGTTTTGTTTGTTGACGTAGCCATTCAACCAGAAGTGCGCTTCATCGTTAAACAAAATTCGCTTATGAAAATCGGGAACAAC
This sequence comes from Trichonephila clavipes, assembly GCA_019973935.1. Classification (NCBI taxonomy): domain Eukaryota; kingdom Metazoa; phylum Arthropoda; class Arachnida; order Araneae; family Nephilidae; genus Trichonephila; species Trichonephila clavipes. Next base: position 63,301 of record BMAU01015546.1, read on the forward strand.
GGCAATCTCGTTTTGGGCCCTTTCGACGAATCTACGCCTTGCTTGATGATCGTTTTGATGAATTGTCAAACTAAACTGAGAATAAATCACTTGACAGCTATTAAATTGGTCGCCATCTTGGAAAGTAATGCCAACTTAAACTTCTATACCTGGAAAAAACACTCTTTACAAGTGAAACTTATAAAAGCGTGTTAAAAATTTCAGACCTCTCCGGTCAGCCAATCACAGAAGCTCTACTCAATACCAACTTATTTTAACTTTTTACTCCTAAAAACTTTTTCTCTCAAGATCGGACTCCTTTGGTGCAAGCGGATTGGCAAGGCATGGGCCTTGCCAATCTATTTTCATCAATTTTTAACTTTAATTTGTAATGGTAATTTTTTTAATATCTAAGTAACTTTTTCTTCATATTATTGTGCATTAGTTATATTTTAAAATATAAATATTATTTATTAAAAATGGCAATTTGAAAGCATTTGAATGTAATCTTAAATGGCATGAAATGAGAGAAAAAGGTTCAGAAGAGCTAAGTGCTCACGAGTGAAGTGACTTATACGACAGAAAATCAAATTAACTTTATTATATAGTCAAAATGTAACTGAACATTATTTTCAAAATTGTACTATGCCGTAAAAATAATTTGAACTTCATATTTCCTTGAAACGAGTTGTGTGAAATGAGGCAATAAAAGAAGATTTCTGGAAATGTGACTGGTATCTATATAGGAATACCTTGACCGAAAAGTTTGAATTCAAACTGCCACTTTGTTATCACAAACATGGTTTAATCTAGTCTCATACATTCTTCTATGATCAGATAGAAGCATCATCACAATATCTCTGCCAACTGGCATAAGACTTAACGATGAATGCCGTAATGGATGTCATAATCATAAATGGAGATTTCTTAATGGTTTGGTCAACTATTGTGGAATTATCTTGATGTTGAATAGTTGCTGATAAAAAGAAGTATGATGATTTAACAATTTCTATGGTTGTTACATGTTAAATTTTCTTTATTTTACTTCTAAATTGAAGTGCACAGTTTTGTGAGGAATATCGATGTTTTCACAATCCTTAACTAAGACTAAACGAAACTAATACTAAACGATATATTTGTACTTTTCATAAGGATTATTAAATTATTGTTTTGGGAGTTCGTTTAGAATTTTTAAGAATTTAAAAGTATTATTTATATATATATATATATATATATATATAAATTTATATTTCAAACTTTTCTATAACCTGATTTCCATTTGTTTACTTATTCATATAATAATTTCAGAGTATGTCGACGTATTTATGGTAATGGGCTTTGCGAATTTTCAATAAGAATCAATAACTTTATCTTAATAAAATTTATATCTGCTTTTTTAATTTTTTTTTATAATTCCAAAAATATATAATTTAAGAACATATTTTAAAGTAAAGTTAAGCGTGACTCTCATAAAAGTGTACTCAAAGTTTCTCATAATTTTATTCTATTTACAATCATGTTTCATTAGTTATAATTAATGCATATTTAAGGACTGGCAAGTTTTAGAAAACCAATTTTTTTCTCAACTAAATAACAAGTCTTTTATCAATTAAGTTTCATTTATGAGTGAACAAACGTGAGTGTTTCACCCCTTAAAGCAGTGTTCTCCAACCTTTCTATGACCTCGGATCGGTCAACGTTTGATAATTTTACTACGGCCCTTTGAAGGAAGGGGACATTGATTGTTTGCTCTTATTTAATAATTTTAGTTTAATTGTATTTAATTATGCCTTCAGAATAAAATACAGTTACACCAAGAAATTAATATTAAGTTATTTAGCATGGTATATAAAATGATAAACATTAAAACCTAGAGAAAAACACCACAGTATATAAAATGAAAATAATGTAATATTCTTTGTGCGGTCCGGCACTATTTGGTCCACGGACCGGGGGTTGGGGATCACTGCCTTAAAGCATGAGTATTGTTCGAAATAACTGGTAGGAAATTATCGATCTTGTTTGTTTGTTTTTTGGCAGAAAATGAATATATAGGCATAGAGTAAGTTATATTTTGCAATTTTAATTATGAGGGGACTAAGGAGCGGAGGGGGAGGGAAAGCTATAACTAGGAGGGGTAATTTTACTAGAACGGAGCTCAGACGTGCAGACGGGCATTAGAAATAAAATAACGCGAGATACGTACCCGTGTCTCACATGGGTCTATGCAAATTTCCCGGTAACTTTCACCCGTGTCAGACATGGATAAATGTGTTAAAGGGTTAATGAATACTTTATAGAAATTAGTACTTTTTATAATTCCCTTTCAGTAATTCGAATATTGTCCTATTACACAACAAGTACATATATTCTTTGTAGACAACTAATAGCTGTACACGTGTAATAGTAATTGAAATATATGTGTGTGTGTGCCTTATCATCGTTTATATTCATCATATTGTTAATTGTTCATTAAAAATGCATTAGTATTATTTGCTACTTTTCAATTTGGCTCCTCGATAATTATCATGCACATATTTCTCGCTTGTAAATATTTTTTCTTTGTTTTGAATTATTTTTAGATTATAGTTTGATTTCTTTCGCAGTTGCTGTGTGATTTTCCATCTTTGGATTTGTTTTGGCTCTAATTTAAGAAATGATATATGTAATCCTGTTACACATTGTATAACATTTGTTACTTATTTTTCATTTCCGCTGTGATGTGCCAGATCTTATTTTTTAAGCTTATATGTTTTTCAAGCCAATATAGCACGTAATTAGCTTTATTAGTCCATCTACTTTGATTATTTTTTACGTTTTTCATCCATGTAAATTTGTTGGTTTTCTTTCTACATCTTGAAGAAATCATTGTCTAATGAATACAGATTTGTCTTTTATTGGATATTTCAATTAAGAAATGATTTGACAAACTTTTTTCCTCTAGGTTGCTGTACATTGTTTGATTTAATGTACAGCAACATACAGAAAGCTACAATTTAGAAAGCGCGTGCAACCCATTGTTCACCTAGGAATTTGTTATTTAGTTAATTGTAGTCCTAATTCTAGCACATTTCTTTTTGTAGAAATTTCATGAACATTAAATCAAGTTCACCTGACGTTACACGAAAATTGAAAAAAAAAATGAAATCTCCAACTCTTGACCATTTAACTGTGAATTTGAAATTATTAAAACGTGTACAATGTATACAATACCAATTGAAACAAACAAATAGCAATTAAGAACTGACTAGTTGGTGAGGATAAATATCTGTCAAGTGCAACAAGATGACCATTGGTGAAGGAAAAGTATTTTGAGTCATAGCCAAGAAATGCGAATGGCAAATGAGTTGGTATCTTTTCTTAGGTTCCAACCACGTCGAATTTAGTCCAAATGAATTGTTACGATCTGTAAACATTTGCTGGTTTTTAATTCGAAGGATTAAAAGAATCGTTATTGGTAAATCAGCAATATTGCTACGCTTATCATTCGTAGGGATATAAGATGGTTTTACTTCGCATAAGAATTTTATAGGCTATACTTTTTTGATTTGTTTATTGGATGCACTCGGCCTTATTATGCCATTGTTCTTGAACTAGATAGCAATTTGGAAAGTTATTAAAAAGTTTCTTATTCGTATTTACTGGGATTCTCGATTATTAGTAACGATCTAATACATTGAATTAATAATTAACATTAAGGGGGTCACTTCACGCAGCATTTTCCCTATCTCCATAATGTTAAAAATGACCAAGTGTAAGGAACATTTTTGAAAAACTGACCAGTTTCACAGTCATGAATTTTTTTTGTACATTTATTGCACTGTTTTCTTTATTTTAATGGGAGCTTTTTTAAAAATTTTGATTAGTTTTTTTTTAAAAAAATCATATGTGGAGTAACACGTCAAAAATTTGAAAACGCTGGAAATTCTTGTACATTTCAATCCATAACTTTTTTTTGAATAATTTTTTTGACAAAAGCTCTCATTAAAATATTTATTTGTATAATATTAATATATGTGCAAAATTTCAAAACTATTAAATGAGTAGTTTTTTCAAAAATGTTCCTTTTGTGTTGAAATTTACACTTTTGAGAAATAGTGATTTAAAGTAAAAACTTACCTTTAACTATTACATTCCAGAGCCATAACTTGGGTTGCTTGGATCATCATCAAGATCATCCTCTTGTCTGCATTTTAACAGTCTGTTTTTAATTCTAGCTTGTTTGGTTCTTTGTGAAATTGCATTTTCCGCTTTCCTTATATGTGCATGATCTGTCCCTATCTCCGCAATGTTAAAAATGATCAAGCGTAAGGAACATTTTTGAAAAATTGACCACTTGTACAATCCTGAATTTTTTTGTACATTTATTGCACTGTTTTCTTTATTTTAATGGGAGCTTTTTTAATAATTTTGATTAGTTTTTTTTAAAAAAAATCATATGTGGAGTAACACGTCAAAAATTTTAAAACGCTGGAAATTCTTGTACATTTCAATCCATAAATTTTTTTTGAATAATTTTATTGACAAAATTTCTTATTAAAATATTTATTTGTATGATATTAATATATGTGCAAAATTTCAAAACTATTAAATGAGTAGTTTTTTCAAAAATGTTCCTTTTGTGTTGAAATTTACACTTTTGAGAAATAGTGATTTAAAGTAAAAACATCATACATTTAATTAATACATACCAGAACCATAACTTGGATTGCTCGGATCATCTGCAAGATCATCCTCTTGTCTGCATTTAAGTTGTCTGTTTTTGATTCTAGCTTCTTTGGTTCTTCGTGAAATTGCCTTTTCCGCTTTCCTTATGCGTGCATGATCTGCTTCTTGCAATGCTCGACATGTATAAAATCCAGGTTGAATATTTAATAAATCTAAAACTTTTAATTTGGTAATTAAGCCTTGATTATATATAGATATAGATTCATATACCCCGGTTTTTAAAGTTCCCAATTGTACAAAAACAGTTTTTGGAATTATGGACCATATAACACTATTTAAGCTCTCATTACAATTTTGTGTCTTACCGTGCAAACATCTAGACAGAAGTTCAGGGCTTGAAAGATCTCTAAATACTTTTTTATGCAATGCATAATTGCAATTGGTAAATTATGTTTATGTTTATATGTATCACCTTTCAGTTTGGACCTATTATATCCACACCACGAATCATCTCCCAAGGGGCATAAACCATGTTGTGGATTCAAATCTGTTGAGATTTTATGAAAAAATATAGCCCAAATAGCTTGTTTAATGGCTGACAAATTTCCCGAGTTGTTTCGAATTGCCAAACCATAGTATCTTTGCAATTTGTCTATTTCTGCATCAGTCAATCTATTACGGCCTCCTAGAGATTTTTTTGTCCTCGAGCTTTTTGTTTTAATTTTAATTTTAATGCCCTGAGTCGCGTACCCATCCTTTTCTCAACATGACCCACACATTCTAATTTTTCAATGTTGACATCTTTATAAGGTTTAGATTCTAAAACTGCTTTGTACGCTTTAGAATCCCCATCACCCAAATACTGCGTATATCTCAAATTGTGTAGTACCTCTGAGCGATTGAAGATACGAAGTGCACCTTCAACTTCCATTCCCCCACTATTTCCAAAGTAATTTGCCGAACACTCATCACTATGTAAATTGCCGTTAAAATGACATGAGCATTTCCTCGATAATATTTCGGCATCAATAACTTTCCCAGTGTCCACACTAACTGCCGTAACAACACCATTGAGAGAAGTATGGCCCCTTTTTTGCCACGTACCATCTATAGCCACAGGAACATTTGGGTTACCATTATTAAATGATAGTGTTTCGGCAGCAGCTAATGCCATAGACACTTTTGCTACTTTTTCTGTCGCATTATTTAATGCATGCAAAGACTCGTAAAACCGCTTTGGTGGAGGTGGCAAATTCATAACTCCACAAAATACTTTCGCAGCTGCTTCTCCTTTTCCAACTGACCTCATAGCATAAGCAAGTCTAGTATTCACTTCATACACTTTTGTATCTTTTTTATTAACCACAGTGTTAGTAAACCTGGTATTGAGAAGTGGTTAAATAAGACCACAAAATTCACAACATATTAACAATTCTGTAGCCAAACCCTGAATTTGGCGACCAAACTTAATGTCAATACCTTGTTTTTTACATTTTACACATAATACATGTTGTTTCAAAACACTAGAAAACTGCGGAATGTCAATAATTTCACAAAAGTTTTCAGATGAATCTAAAAATGAAACATACTCATCATTAAACTTACCTAATTTTGATTTTGATGATGAATTCTTAATATACATACTTGCAGGTTGTTCTTGTCCATTTTTCAAATCCTCAGAAGCTGAAGAATAATTACTTGATCCAAATTTTCTTCTTTTAAAAGTTTTGTTGCAAAACCGAGGCATCTTAATCAGATATTTTGAATTTTTATCTGATGAAAACTGAAAAGAAATTTGTTATATTCAACGAAAAAAAAGCAGCACGTGAGTTACCCAGAAGTAAACAAACAGCTACAATTATTCACTTCACTTCTTTCCTAGTTGATTTGCCGATCAAAATAAATACTTTTAATCAATTTAAGTTATTTGACGAGGATGAAAAGTAGAATGTGTCTTTTGTTTTGATTTGAAAGGGGCGTGGCAATCAGCTGTTTTGGGATTTGACAAACGTAAACAACTTTTTAAAAAAATATTAAAAATACTTCTAATTCAGCTAGAACAAAAATATAAACTGTATCAGAAAGAGAAACGGTTGAATTTTATTTTTCAATCGAAATTGAAAAATCGATTTTGCATCGATTTTCGTGAAGTGACCCCCTTGTGATTTTTCAAAAAATATATAAAAATTGTTCGCGATTTTGAATCAGTGTCAGGTGTCGAACTCCATACCTGAGTGGTTACCCCACTCCCAAACTTCCGTGCCATGTCAAGGTGAGGACTTTGAACCTTCATAGATCGGTCGTACATTAACACATATGCAAAATGAACCTAATGATGCACCGAATGTCGTGTACAAACTTGGAGGGGAGGTAGAGATTATTCTGAAAAGTCATTACTTAGAAAAGCCTGGAAGGAAATGTAACCTTAACGAGATAAACGAGACAAAGGACTACAAAGCAACAATGTAAATTGTAGTGTAAAACTCTTTGCTGAAAAAAAACAAAAAAAAACCAACAATAAATTAAATGTATGACCTTAAAGCATCACAGGAGGTGTTTGAAATTGTGATCATTGGCTTGTATGCACGCTCGATACTGACGCGACTTTAATTGGCTGACTACGATGCAAGATATTGGCTGAGAACAATGTAAGATATTGGATGTAAACTGTAATAGAATTGCATGTGATCTTTTCAAGTTTTATTACAGACATTCCCAGGTATCATATGTGTGAAACCTTAGTCACAAGACCCATATCAAGCCGGTAATCCCTTTCGTCCAGACATGCGTTAAGATATCAAATCCATCGATAGTGGTTGTGATACTCTGTTTCAGCTTCGTCCAGGACTTTTACTTTTGCACAAACAGTCCATAGTTTTAGTTTTTTCAAACCATTGTTAAATAGATTTTCTAATTGGTCGATCTTTTACGAATCGTGAAAAAAAACCCGCCGTTACACAGCAGTTGTGGATTTCATTTTTCTAAATTCCACTTTGAATTTTTAGTCACATGGCACACGTACTATTGTTTCATAACTTCTGTCAAAGGCTACAGATAAACTTTAAAAGTACATCTACCTTACGGTTCTCTGAACGTTTTCTGTTTAAGCTCATAAAAAATATTTTTCATTCGCAATTTTTATATTATAATTAGTACATCAAATCAAATATATAGGGTGACTATTTTTATTAGTATTATACGGTAATATACGAAGGTGAATCGGAATATATATATATATAATTCAAATATATATATATATATATATATATTTTTATTATATATATATATATATATATATATATATATATATATATGATATATATATATATATATATATATATATATATATATATATTTTCCCTGTTGACTGTGGTCAGAGTTTTGGATGAAAGTCAAAAAATAGAATAAGGCCTTAAAGATAAGACATAGTTTTATTTTTCCGCATAAGTACCAAGTACATTGAAACACATTTGTCATACCACTTGATAGGCTTCAAAAAGCCCTCCAAGAAAAAATCAGGGCTTTGCATACGGACGAAGCGTTTACTTTTGCGTGGACTTTTTGGAGGTTGAAACCATCAATGCTACCTGGTACTGTGACATCATGTCGAAATTGAAAGGGGTGATTCCGAAAAAGTGGTCTGGGCTACTCAAATATGGCGTTCTGTTGTTGGATGACAATGCGAGATCACACTCGGTGACACAGCAACTTAAAACCATATTGAAACTCTTGGTTGGGAGTGCCTATATCACAGTTCAGCTGTTTCCGACTTTGAAGAAGAATCTCACCTGAAGACTCTTTGGAAGCAATGCTGAAGTCAAAGGAGCCGTTAAACGCTTCTTCCGTAAGCCCTGAATTTTTCCTGGAGGGCTTTTTGAAACTTGTCAAGCAGTGTGACTAATGCCTCAATGTACTTGGTACTTATGTGGACAAATAAGGTTATGCCTTATCTTTAAAATGTATCATTTTATTTTTTTACTTTCATACACAACTCTGATCACATTCAACAGGGCAAACTTATTTTCCGACTTACCATCGTATATATAAAACACTTTTTTCATTTTTATAAACTACAAAATTGTTCTTGAATAAAATGGTATACAAATATTGATGAAAGTACACATGAGCTTGGGTATTCCATCGTTTAAAAATTGAAAATAATTAGCATTTAAATAAGATAGTCACCATTATAAGAGTCCTCTGGTAAGTAGTAAAAGTGTACTTAAAAAAAATTGGCTCAAATTTATGTGCAACTGTTTTTAAAAGAAGAAAACTTGTTTAGAATAGATTCAATGAAAAAAAAAATACTCAAGCTTTTTTTTATAGGCAGCTTAGTCAAATATTTCGCAAGCGCGACTTGATTGATTGAATTTGGTGATTATCGTCTTTCTATGTTTCAATAAGCACTAAATTACACAGGGTTGCAATGAAAAAAATACAAGAGCACCGACAGCTGAACTTAATGTATTTTTGGTGTTGATATCAGAAATAATAATCAAAATTTACCATCACGTCACGGCTTTTTGAAAAATTTAATTTTACTTGGAATTTTATGCACATTTACCAAAAATTTTTTACAGCGTCGAATTTCATCTCTCCATGGCTGACCATCACTCAATCTTGGTGAAACGTACAGAATACCACTGTGTCACACCTTTACTTTGACGCCTTCTCTTCCCGTCACAACATTTCTCTTCCAATAGCGTCACGCGAATCATTAACTTAGATCCTTATCTAGGCTTGATGACGCATGAACTGTCACTCGTCTGGATTGGTTATGAGCGTAAGATGCTGAAATTTTGAACTTGGTTTCAAATTTTCTTTCATGTGTAATTTATTGTAGTGCATGCACTGCGTAAGTGGGAGCTTCATCTCAGAAACACTTTTAACAGTTGTGTTTTTTTTCTGTTCGTTTCGTGAAAGATGGTTTTGAGTTTGAGACGTTGCGAAAATTTGCCAGATGACTTTTATTACATATACGATGAATATAATTTAATTAAACATCACATGTGAAAAGCATTACAGATCATCTTGCTTTATCTTGCGTATTTTAGCATGGAACTTGGAGACCAAGACAAATTATGGGCTCATTATAAAATTTGTGTAAAGTTCCTCAATGATCTACACTTCTGGCTCAAAGGAAAGAAGAGTGCTGTAGGGTTTGGAATTTCTTGATATAGGGGGGCGGTGCAAAAACCATTCCAATGATTGTTATTTTTGTTCTTGTCTTATCCATAAGTATAACCGCAAATTTCAAAAGCTGATATCTTATCCTGATAATATTCCATCGGCCATACGATTTGTTCCTCATAGACCTAATATTCCAGTTCCTTTGACTCCAACTGAGTTGCAAAAAAATTTCCTGGTATATGCGAAGCCAAGTCGAAAGAAGGAAACTATGTTGGCCCAGATATTCGCAAGTTTATGAAGGATAACAAATTTGAGACTTGCATGACAGCAAAGGAAATTGAAGCATGAGTTATTTTCAAAGATGTCGTCAGAAAGTTTCTTGGCAATTGCAAGGACCCTAACTGTAAAAGAATTGCAGTGAATACGCTGGAGAAATTTCAAGATTCATGTTGCTACATGAGTATAAAAATACATTTCCTTCACTCACATGTGGATTTTCCCGCCGAAAATTTAGAATTAGTCAGTGAAAAACAGGGGGGCGGGAGGTTCCATCAAGGTTTCAAAAATATAGAGCGCAAATATCAAGGACGAATGGACAAGAACATGCTAGCTGATTATTGTTGGATGTTAAAAGAGATAAGTCTGAGATTAAATATAAAAGAAGAATGTCGAAGAATGCAGTTTCAAAGGAAAAAGAGAGCTTACCCAAGGAAAACCTTTGTTTTGCTTTCTTGCGCATTTTAAAATATGCTTCAAACTTGTATGTGCACAAGCATAATTTTTGTCCCTCTTGGTCAATCGTCTATTTTATGTAAATACCTTAATAGAAACAGATTAAAACAGTGTGTTGGTAATTTTTTTTTAGAAATTACACTATAATTGTTTGCAAAATGTATAAATCTTATAGAAATTTCTTGTTTTTCTCACAATCAAAAACAGCCTGTGATGTCTAAAAACAATGGTTTTCATCTAATTGCTGGGAAACTAATTTGCCTTGCAAAGAACCAATATTTACATATATCTAACTGAATAAAACCTATTTATATAATTGTTATTCATTATTTAGCCAAAGAACAGTATATAAAGATTTTAAAGAATCCTAATAAATGTTTTTGAGCGGTATTTATGAAGTTCAAGTATTCAGTTTCTTACAGAAAGAAATTTTAGGAGTCTGTCTTGTATCGTAAAAATTAATCATTAAAATTTCATAAGAAAATGTTTTTTTAAATATTAAAAATTATGTTTTGTATTTTTTACAAAAAATATCATTAAGTTGATTTAGTGAAAAGTGAGTAGCTAACTTAAAACACCAATATAGAGGCGTGTTTGAGACATTGATAGCTTTTATGATTTATGATATTAAGTAACAAAGAAACTTTTGCCTTAATAAAATTATTTTTATATGACATACATTTCTTTTGTTTACCTCTTGTACTGTCGGACATGTCTAACAGATGTTCAAATGAGTATATAATGTTAGCAGATCCTTTGTGTTGAATTCGAAACATGCTGAGATGAGAGAAAAAAATATCATTGAACAGAAAAAGCAGTGAAATAAGTATTCTTAAAAGAAAGATCCTTAAAAATAATTCTTTCTAATGAAATTTTTAATGAGTTTTGATTAGTTGAACATTTTTACTAGAAATTATAAAGTTCTTCGTTAGAAAATAAATAACTGAATGTGGGTGAAACGTTTCCAAAAAAGTGTATATATTTATTTTCAATTATATTCAGAACCTCTTTGATCTTTGAAAGCAATGTTGATCATCCATTTCTTTATATCCCCGTATGTGATTTGGAGGAAAGGATTCAAATCATTCCATCCTTCTCTTTAGTTGGCATTTTTTACTCTCCCTCATAAATTTACTAATGTATCATCAATTTATTTCTCTTTACACAAGACACTCTCACTGTTTTTATTGAAAGCAGTTATCAATGAGAAAAATTTAATTCTATGATTCTTGAAAGAACACTTGAACCTATGTGAGCTCTGTTAATGGCCATTGTCTCTTAGCTTTCTTCTATAATACAAAAATATCTTCTACCTCAGATATATAGATAAAGCATTTCATACCTCATAAATATAAATTACCTCAAAATGAGTTTTCTCTTTTGTTCACGGAATAACTCTGTTATCTCACAAATATATTTTGGAACAAATAACAGTTTTCTTATTTCGAGAGTTTTGATAAATCAAGTTAGACACATTCAATATCGTCTAATCAAGTTTTTCAATTGATCAAATTCTTCCTACCATTCAGTTTCAAGAATCTTTCAAATGGAAGAAAATACAATTTTGATATTATTTCGATTGAATTGACACTAGTAATAATTAGTCAATGAATCTCTAATCCATGCAGTATCATTTTTTATTTCAAGCAAAAATTCATCTTTAAGCTTTAACCCCTTAATTGCCATCAGCGTATATATACTTCTTGCGCAACCAGCGCTTAAAATGTCTGGACGTGTATACACATCCTTTTGAAATGCGATACTTTTATTTGCATTACTTTCAGTAAAAATATTCCGAAGGCTTTGATATGGAAGCAAATGATCCTGACAGTGTTTGTGAAGGATTTACTTATTTCAGAGAAACATTTGCTTATGTGTGTGTGTGTGTATGTCTTTTCTTTCCTTCCTGATACATCACACACGCACGCCTATGTGAAAAACGGTGCTTATGGGAAGCAAATCGCGTTACTTTTAATATGCAGTTAAAGGGTTAATCCCACATTTCCTTGGAAATTGTTAATATAGATCGACTTCGGATGTGGTTACAGATGTTCTAAGTATACTTTCTTTTAATCAAACCTGATGGAAGGCATTTTTTAAGATGTTTACATGACACTAGATTCATTCGTGTTCAAGAAGAAAGATCTCTTGTGCTGAGGCCAGCCATTGCGCTTGAGTAGGATGACGTTCACCCCATCCACAAAAATGAGGATAAGTGCACAATTTCTAGAAGAACATTTTTGGTAGAATACCTGTGCTTCTACAGTGCTTTTACGTTTTCAGACCATAATAACTTTTAAAGTTATACTGCTTACCAGGAAAATTACAACTCCAGGAAGAAATTAAATAACAAAAAATGTTGAACGTTGTATGTGTTATTGTATATATACAGCGTAAATGAAAGAAATCATGGTTAAATTTGTGAACAGCTTGGGGTTACGCACTACGCAAAATTAGTACACATTTGCTGGCTGTAGCAGTTGAAGCCACTCTAACTGGGTTGTGCATCGAGTCGAACTGGGCTGGGAAAACAGACACGGACAATTGATTCATACTATTTGAAGTCCATGACACACTTCCTATATCGAAGTGGCTGAATATTAGTGACGGTCTAGTTTCTCAGCTAACATTGACCAGATATTTTCAATGGGCGAGATATCTTGAGCACGTGCTGATCAAGGAAACATTCCAACACAATTTGCGTCGCTGTAGATCAGGACAGTACAGTCAGTTTGTACTATTGCATTATCTTATTGAGAAATGACACACCTCAGACACAGAAAATATAGTTCATCCTCTGTTCTTGAGATCTAAATAATACAACGCTGGCCCTTCAGATTACTGATGACGAAAGTAATCTAGTATATCAAAAAAACCACTTACAATTTCCTAGGTGCCTCTAGACAAGGATATGTCGATCATAATGTGGCACAATGAACGAAAACTTGCTAAAAAGATAGCAAGGGGCAAATCTCGTATTTTGCTTTGTCGTTGAGCTCACGAATGTCATCGAGCGTCTGTATGCTACAGTGCCAAATGTTATCTCAATAATGATTTCCATTCAAATTGTCTTTTCTGCTCCAAACTTCGTCGAATTGCTTTTGCATATTCTTGTCATAAAGCGAACAAGTCCATTTACTGACTCAAGGCTCGTTACGTGGTCGTACGATTCTGCAAGGTCGACCAGATTCCATGTATATAATTCCAGGCGTTAGCTATTGGATGCCGTTGAGATTGTGCATGGTATTCAATATTGCCGTACTGAAACCTTCGATTTCACATCCCCATACCAGTAATTGGATTCCGAACAGTGCGAGTAGCAATATATTGGAACGATAAATAGCACTCCCGATGGACCACGACTTTGTCACTATCAAATTCCGACATGGGCTTGTAGCTGTTCTTTTTATGTGAGGCTTAATACTATCGACTCACATCATATAGTATGCAAATGCTATTTCTGAATGAAAAAACCACAACGTAACTTTCCTTTTATGATGAGTTGGAAATTCAAATTTCTCCCTCCAGCACCGTTCATTTGCACTTAAATGCTAATTATTTGTATAATTTTCACAACTTTCTTGATTTTATTTGTTTGGTTTGTAGCAGCCATCCTTCTCGGTGTAGCAATTTTAATGATCTGCGGTGTACGTAAGACTCTGGAGAATTCTTCTCTGGACAGCCAATGTTATGAGATGTAAGAAAAAACCTTTATTAAGGACAATTTCGCAGTTTTATTCTTACAACTTTTAGTAGTAAATAAGTACACTTTATTCTTGTTTTACATGATAGACAGGTTCATGAAGTATACGGGTAAAATATATATATATTAAGGTATCCGAACACGTTGAAATGAACAGATTTGGTCAAAGAACATATTTTTTTGTTTTTTATCTTATTGAATAGAGATACCTTCAGGCATTACAAAACATACTTTGTTTTTTTCTATACTACCTAGAGGTCATGTTACAAGCAATTTTTTAAAATTTAAAAACTGGAAGTGTGCCTTTAAGCTACCAGAAGTGGGCATTTAAATTGTTAGAAATCTATCATGGTGAGTCAGATAACGAAAAATATTATAATGTATTTCTGTTAAACTTTTGGAGCTTGATAATTATATTATTTCCTTGAGAACGTACTGAAATATTTCTCATTGTAGGAATATTTTTTGAGTTATGGCCTGTTATTTAAATAATGGTCTCATAAGGGGTATGTCACATTTCTTATAATATTTATTCAATCAGCTTTAAAAATTTTAAACATTTACAAAACTCTAAAATTTTAGTACATTCTCTTGATAAATGCATCACATTTATTTTACTAATACTCTTACTGATATAAGTTTATTACTTTTTTTATTTCTAATTGCTTTAAAGTTTTTCAAAAAAATTTTATATATACATTTCACTTATAATTGAAAATTTTGTGTAAAATTTAGATTATTTTTTAAAGTACTGTTATATGTATATATATAGAGAGAGAAATAGCTAAACACATTAGTATATTTATTGGTACTTTTCTTAAGAAAGCACTAGTAATGTTTTAGTATGCTATTTTTTAATAAAGTACTCCGAACGTGTTCGGATACCTTAACATTTATGGAAAAATAGAAGGTTGTTTCTGTCCTTAGAAATAAAAAAAAATAATATAACATCCAACACAGACATGGTTGATCATGTTAGAACCTTAAACGTTTTAATTCATAAAGAGTGTGCATGTATCATATTGAGAAAATTGCCTTTTTAAAAAGAAAAAATAAACATTACTAATTTTTATCCACGTGTCAATTGTACAATTTGACTTTTTCCTGAACAAAGAAAACACTATCTGCCAAATTTCCGTCTGGGATACAATTAGAATTATATGCATCCTGAACAGTTATTGTATCACCTGTTGCTATTTTTAAATCGATAAACGTTTCCATCTTTCTCATTTGCTATTTCTATTCCGAATTCTAGCAGTATTTTTCTATAAACTTGTAATTAACTTGCTTCATTTGCAGAAGCTCAGTGTCGTACAGGTATTGGAAATTTCTAAAGAATTATAGCCTAATGTATTTTATATATTTAGGGAGTATTGTTAAAAATACAGTAAAATTTATCTTGTGTCCAAGCCGCTTTTTCGCTAATCAACTGAAGGTTTCAGCACCACTTATAGTTTCCTTTTTCTTTCACGTACCTTATTCACTGTGTTTGGTATCGTGAGCACGACATCGTGATAATCACAAAACATAAAAAGTCCCATACTCCGATTATAAAATTCGAGGAAATCCTACAAATGAAAATAAGAATTTTGCATTATCGTTTTAAATGGAAATACGTTGTTTGAAAAGAGGATATATTTTTTCAATTCTTGTTAAATAAACGTTGTCTAAAAGAAGTTCGTGTAAAAACAGAATCGGTGTGCATATAATGAAGTATAATTCAATGTAAATGGCCTCTGATCATTGAATTTTCTTAAAAATATGTTTGAGTCACCCTTAAAAATAACAAAAAATTAAATGTGAAATTGTACACGTATCTTTTACAAATATACTTATTGCATAATTATTTAAAAATTTATGAAAGGAAATAAGTTTCCTGTCGAAAACAGGTCTGAAAGTAATTACCAGTAGATAAGATTTCCTTTCAAGAAGAAAATGTTGCTGCAGAAAAAAGATACCAAGAGGCAGAAGGAAAATATTGATTTTTCCACTATACTCATTTTTTAAAACTATTTAGTTAGTTAGTTTTTGGTTACATATATAAAAGTACATTTCTCTGAAAAATTCAGATATAATAGACCACAAAATCTTAATCCATACGACATGGTATTTCTTAATCTTTCCTTATACCCTGCTGGTAACAGATTCATATTTAATCGAAAATGCTTACATATATCCATGACTTAAAGACAAGGCCAGTTTTCAAAGCACATTAGAAGTAAAATGTGTTTGAGATATATGTTTTTGGTTCTTTTACGAAAAAATAACGAAGAAAATGGTCTATGAGGGATTTCAAATAATTGTGCATTTGTATTAAACATAGATCAAGAGAAATATATTTTTACAGACATAAATAATGCTGCGAAAATTGCTAAGGTCATTACTAAGCAGGAAAACCTTGGAACAATTTTCATTTTGTATAACTTGCGGTAGAACGTACGGAAAAAAGTAAAATACATATTGCTTTTGCACGTGATGAACATATTCGGCCGTAACTGATAATTATCTTTTACAATGTATTATTGTTCAACGTAATGAGGCCAGCTCATTTATAATAATTTTCGATTAATGCGAAAAATGAAAATAAATTTTCTTAAAGGAACTTTGCCAACATTTTATCAAATCACGATTTAGACTCAGAACTTTTCTGGCGATCCATGGGTAAGACATAAAACTTACTGAACAACATAAATTTTGGAAATGGGATTCAACTCCAAGAAAGTGTACATCCATTAATTAGAATAACTGCTGGGACAAAATTAATATTAATTATTTTTCACGGTATTTTCGAATTATTTAGATTCCTTAAAAGGAATTTAATATTCTATTACGTTGAAATTAAATAAAAAATGCACGTTACTATACGAATAGCAAAATTCTAAATTAAGATTTTTCTTACATATGATTTAGAACACTTAATTTTTTACAAATATATAAAAATAAAATATTTTATGTATTTTCCTGAAATTATTCTGTTTTAAGATGTTCCTTTCAGTTAGCTCTTCTGTATGTCTATCATGGATACATATTCTGGACACCGTCTTTTAAACATACAAATAGTAATAATTTAACTTTTCTTACAAACAGATTTATTTTTTTTATTTTTGATCAAACAAATTATTGAAATATGATACAATATTAATAGAAATACTCAGCAAAATCGTCCCCCCAATTTATTCTTTACTAGAACTAATATTATATAAATTAAACTATTCATATTAATATAAATCATTAATTTGTAAACTAATGCCTTGTAACAATTCCTGATTTTATTTTTCTGGTAAACAACTTAATATGTTGTATTGTGTGTCATAAAACGTACATATGAAATTAAATGCATGAAAATACTTTCGCTAAGATGTTTTTCTGTTAAAAATTTATATTTCAAAGTCAAAGAATGTAACTAATTTGGAATGAGTACTCGTATCTATATTTCTTAGTATTTCAGGGACCCATTTTTTTACAATGGATGCATGGAAGAAAAAGAGCTACATCGATCAACCTAAGGGGATTTTATTGACATTCGATGCTTTAGATAGCTGTCAGAAGAGATGACAGCATCAAGTAAGACTCCAAGTATATATTTTTATTATTTATTGTGATAGCCATGTAAGTATGTTTCATAAAAAGAATATATTGACCTCAATACGAGATTATTCAACCCGAAAAATAAATATTCCTAACAGCTGGGAGAAGTCTTAAAAGTGTAACCTCAAAAACGGATTTATTCTATACATTACGACTTTTATTACACTCTTAACTTATCTTTATAACTTTATCGAAAAACACATAAGTATAAAAAACTGTTAAAATTTGTTTTGTAACAATTATTCTTTTGTATTTAAATTGATATCTGAAAAATCACACAACTTACACAAATTAATTTCATCAGTGTCATTGTTAAATACACTGATGGAAATAAAATTCCCAACATTAAGAAGTTGGGCTAGATGAACGAAATTTTGTAGGTGTTCTTATACGTTTGAAAGATAACTTTGAATCTTTTTCACGTTAGGTGGATAAATGGGGCTCTCGTAGGTCCACTTTGGACATACAATGTGGTTTGCTTTAAATAATTTGTAAAATTTTGTAAAATTTGTGAACGTAATTTAGCGCTGAGATTTGACTCCGTGAGTTGATGTAAGGCAAGGATGTCCTTTAGATGGGAATGCATCCATTGGTCATAACTATTAGCAGCAGCAGTGGGCCCTGCAAGGCACTATCTGAACAAAACCAGTATCCAATAACGCATGGGTTACTACCGACAGAGAAGACCGTCGCATTCGTAGCAGGGCTGAGCACACTCAGTATCATATAGTATCTACAGAAAAAATATAGCTTTTGTAAGCCCCAGAATGACACTGTGAACTGTATCGAATCGATTGTTTGAGGAACAACAGAAGCCAGAATTCCAAGTAACTATCTAGAAGACCAGAATAAGAAGCCCTGTAGCGTTCATAACATTAGCTACAAATCACTGACATCTGAGACGTCAGTGATATCCCGTTAGAGCTTATTGGACGACGGAGAGGCAATGTATTGTGTTTTTCGATGAGAGAAGTTTCTGTCTTGGTACCATTGATGGCCGTACATTGATTAGAAACACGCGAAGTAAGTGCCTTCAAACAACCATTCAGCGGTTTCTATGATAGCAGTAGCACACTTGTGATTATTCCACGCTCCCTAACTGCAAGCTGGAACGTCAGTTTGCTCTTTCAAATTGTTGCTCTGCCATTTATGAACGTTTACCAACTAGAGGTTTTCCAACCGGATGATGTACACCCTCATACCACTGTTGTAACCTAACACTATCTATTAAGTGTCGACATGTTGCCTTGGCCTGCTAGACCAGAAAAGTTTTCTTCAATGGACCATAGATGGGACATCATTGAACAGCAATTTCAGAGTCCTAGTCAACGAGAATTAAGCACCCTTATATTAACAAATCAAGTCCATAATAATTTTTCTTGTAGTTGGGATTTTTTTAGTAGTACATATGTATTAATAAGAGTATTATAATCACATTAAAATAACTCAAAGGTTATTTTTGAAAGACGGCAAATTTTTGAGAATGGCTTTCGAAATGGGATAATGTTGTTTAGATTCATGACAAGTAAACCAGATGACATAGAGCTCAAAAGGATCTAACACGCATCATTCTCACTACACAATTGTCTGTGGAGAAAGAGTAAAAAACGTTGCACCAAATAGTAACATGAGAGCTATTGGCAACGGATCTCGTAAATTTGAAAGATGGTCAAGTGACGAGGATGACACCTGAGCTGGCACCCTTCTCCTAACTTCCACACCATACCAACGGGAGAATGTTTAAGCCTCGACAGATTTAACGTGCAACAACACCCTCTACACAGCGTGTTTTCAAAGGTACTAAACTCTAGCTCCTGATACGCCAGCCACGAGTCCGTGACATAGGCAACGAGGCTATTGGCAGCACTCAATTTTCTACGGAAGTACGAAGTTCGAATTTGGTACCGTTTGCTTATATGTGTTCATTGTTCTGCTAAACGAGCTTCTTTTTCCATCTATTTTTTAAATGATGGTATCATTATTTAAATCATAAATTTTATTAGGGCATAAATCTTTTAAATATGATACCTTTTAAATATAATATTCCTACATGGTACACCCATCTTATTCAGTACTCTTAAATAATCGTTCAAGCACAGCAGCGGTTTCTCTCCTCTCTCTCTCTTTACACACACACACACACACATATATATATATATATATACAGAGAAAGAGAGACTTTATAATATTCTATCATAATTTATTAACTTACTTTATGCGGTACTGCTGTCACTCTGCTGTATTTGGCGGGAAATATAGCTAGTTGTTATACTCACGAAGTAAGTCTTACAATCTACCTTTTTGGTTCGACTTTAATTCTATAACTGTGAATACTAATAGGCTATAATTTTATCGTTATATTTTAATAGTATAGTGATTTTATTTGTAATATTTAAATTTCTTCTATTATCATTCTTTCCTTTTCCTTTGGCTCAGTGGTTTAGACGAATTACAGGTGAAGGTTGGCTAGCCCTAAAACTTGTTTAAACCTGCAATTTTGGTTCCTAAGGCCAGGAGTTTGTTATTGTACTACTGCGCTTAATATTTCCTATCTTAACTAGTTATACTTACTTTTTATAGCTATTTGTATACATTTATGGATTATATATATATATATATATATATATATATATATATATATATATATGAGTGTAAATGCCTCTTGCAAAAAATCATGAAATATTTCTAAAAATAAAATCGATCATCCAGTACTGATTTAGGTTCGTTTCGGGCCCTGGGCGCAAGAGATCTACAGGCCCCTAGGTGCCCTCCCCAAGCGCCCAACGAAAAAACCGGCACTGTGATCGTATCTTAAGTTAACTAAGGCCAACCTCGATTGTAAGATATGTTTTTAAGAGCTCAATTAACTTGCATAAAATACTCAACAAATGCCGCAGTGTATCTTTACACATTTAGGTACTGCACTTCCTTGGAGATAAAGCAAATAATGCCGTTGAGAGATTGATGAAGATTTACATTCAATTGGATTATTTCAAACGGGATCACATGGTAGGGTTGTGGGAAGTTGGTTGCTCATACCGAGAAATAGGTCACCGCTTGCACAGTAAGGACACGGCTGGTTACGGTTGCTGGTGATAATGGTTGATGAAACAAATTCATCGGTGGAAGGAAGGATCAGGAAATCCAGGTGCACAAATACAAGGCAAAATAGAATGATTATTCAACATGTCTTAGCTGCTTCAACGGAATCATTATCTATGATCCGACATGCTACAACCTGTTTTAAAATACATGTAGTACGTTTCTCCATCTCAATGGACTTGATTGCGGCAGGGTTACAATCCTAGTGGCCTAAAGACATCAACTTTCAATCTCATAACCACCATAGACATTTACACAAGTCTGGCATACAGTGACACAGCACAGTTCTTGAATACTTGCATTAGCTCAAAAGAGATGAATAATTTACCAGTGATTATATTTCAATTTGATTTTTCAAGGGATTTTATTATTCGTAGATCTGACTGAATTGCGCGTTTGTTCCCATTTTTTCCCCTATTTTGTAAGGTATCCGAACATGTTTGGAATATTTTTTTAAAAAAAATAGCATACTAAAACATTATAAATGCTTTTTTAGTCAGCAGTAACAATAAATACTTAACACAACTTATAATTTTAAAAACTTATTTAACTAACAATATTTTTAACAAAAATTACAATTATAAGTGAAATTTTAGCAATATTTTTGAAAAACTCCAAATCAATTAGTGAAAAAAGTAATTAATTGATATCAGTATAAGTATTACTTAAACAAATTAGATGAATTTATCTAGATAATGTACTATATATAAAATTTTAATGTTTTTTTTTTAATTTAAAAGTTTTACAGCTTTTTTATCCAGTAAATATGATAAAAAAATGTGGCATTCTTTCTGATATAATTATTTAAATAACAAAAAAATATTCACACAATGAGAAATATTTTAGTACACATTCTCTAGAAAATAATCTAAATATCAGACTCAAATATTTTAATAGAAATTCATTAATATCATTTTTAACTATCAGATTCACCATGACAGATTTTGAAAAATTTAGAGATGCTCATTTCTGGTAGATTAAAGTCCCACTTTTGGATTTTTTTTAATTTTATAAAGTTAATTGTAACTTGTTTTCACACAAGATAGCATAGAAAAAAAACAACGTACATTTTATAAAAAGCCAAGAGATAGCTCTTTCAAATAGAATACTAATAATAAAAAATATGTGTTTTGATCAAATTTGCTCATTTTAACGTGTTGAGATACCTTAAGAAGACTATCACAGTGTTTAAATCTTCCTCACAATAAATGTTAGATATTGGATACGCAATTTTTTCCATTATCTTATACATAGACATTGTTTTAAATGTGTATTTTTTTTAAAGTTTCTTGGGATATCCATTTATACTTTACGTATGCATATTCACTATTGCTGTCATTATTTTAACAATTATTAATGGAAAATGGTCTAAAGTTTGGCATTCCTTCGAATCTTTAAGAAAAGTAACTATGAATTCCCAATGAATCCAGTGCAAGTAGATCAATGAATGAAATAATATTGGTATTTATGATTCTTACCAAAGACATGAATGACTCTTAGTATACTTAAAATAAATAATTTTATTCTCGGTTTCGCCCATGCGCTATTTAAATAAAACTGACAGTTAATTTGGAAAATTAAAAATCGTAACAATTTAAAAGTTACGAAAGATATTAAGAGTGAATTGGACAAAAAGCCTTTAATGTATCCAAGCGACTGCATAACGCAGCATTGAACTGATGTCATATTTTATACAATATATCCAATCTAAAGTTCGAATATTTTATTGGAGTTACCTTCTGAGGCGACTAGTAAAAGAAGATAATTCTATCTAATATTAGCTAAACAATTGTGTGACTCAGGCTTATGTAAATGAAGGTTTGTCAGTGAACTCAGACAGAAAAATCAATGAATTCTTGGACCAGGTATGAAAGGCAAAACCCAAATAATTCTTTTGAACCTGAGGAAAAAATTTCAGTTCTCAAAAATCTTGTCTAGGATACCCGGGGAAGAGAAATTGAAGAAAGTTTATAAATGCGTTGAATGTCAAAAGCCCTTGAATGAATACGACATATTTATATTATGTGCTTCACAGAGTTGCATTTTAGTTTCAGCAGGCTAGCTAATATCTTGAAAATTTGAACATTATAAGTAATTTTATTTATATATTTTAAAGCTTTACTCTTACTCTAAGAAATCCCAATTTCCAGATTTATTTTTTTATTTCTAAGCAACAAAAAATGTGATTTATTTTTAAGGATATAAAACACCAACCATTTTCATTCTGAAAATAAGTTACTTAGATAAAAATTTAATTTTACTAAAATTCGAATTTTTGTATTTATAAAATACAGAATACTGTAATTTAGCTAAAACTTCATGATATAACTGGAGTTAGTTCATATTACTTTTACTTAAACTGTTTTTTTTTAAACTACCCCAATTCACATTTGTAACGAAATATATCCTCACTAGATACAGAGGTTACTTATATATTGTGGACGATGTCAATGATGGCCGTTATAAGAGTAATATAATAAATCTCAGTTAACTTTGTATCTAATTGCTCACTGCTATGTGCAAAATATTTACAAGTTCTGACTACACGGTACCCGTTTTCATAAATTTTTTTTGGAAACAGTTACAGTAGACATAACTGATGTTTTATATTTAGATTATATTAGTAAGCTGATTCTGTAAGTAAAAAGTCAGTTTGACCAGCCATTATTTTACAATTTTAAAAAATTAGGAGTTTTTAAAGTCTTTTCAAACTCTTATAAAATACTCAATTTTTAAAATATTTTGTCATTTTAAGTTATTTATGTTTCTTAGATTATTACAAAGAAAAGTTGGTATGGATTTGAAAATCTATTCCCTTGTTGAATTTAAATAATTAATTTTCTAGAAAAACTGGAAAAAACATGAACGTTTTTAAAACATCAAATGTAGCATTTTTTAGAGAAATAACTAGAGATCTCAGCCCCATTAATCCATACTAACTTTTATAGAACATACGTATGAGAGTATACACAAAAATATTCAAGGCTCTATCTTGAACAGGAAAAAATCCTTAGGGATTAGAAAACACACTCGTACCTTTTCAAAATTGAAAGTCTGAGAAAAACGCAATTAAAGTTTGTAAATTCATAAAAAAAAAACTTATAATGCCCATAAAGCTCTAATTTTTTAATATGTTATTTTCCAATGCATGATCTGCATTAAAACACTATTTTTATTAAATATGACTGAAAATTATATTTTTAATTCAAAATATATTTTGCATAGTATTGATAGCATTAGTTAAGACGTCAGTTTATTCAGCTTTATCTTAACCTAATATTTTCACAAAAGTTCTGAAATACAAAGCATTCATGTTCAAAATAATAATGATACTAACAAGAGCTAAAAATAGTCAGGTTTGCTCATAAAATTTAATTTTTTTCAGTTTTAAATTGGGGCATTTTTGGAATTTTTAGATCTTGTCATACGACTTTAAAATACTAAAATATACTACTACAATATGTTTAATATAATGTAGTTTGGTTTTCATCAAGTAAATATTCAGTTACATCTGCATCATTTGAATTCAGAATTTTTGTATTCGGAAGTCTAATTGCAGAATCAGCTGAGGACAGATTTTTAGATTTTTAGATACATCATTTTCAATAGTATTCCATCTCTTCGAAATATTTTTTCTCACTGAAACCTGATAACGCATTTGCCATGGTATTTTTTCTAGAGGAAAAAATTAATGATACAGCTTTGAAGTCATATAAACTATTTTTAAAGCAAAAATTAGCCAAGAAATTAATCTTAGTTAATTAATTATGAGAACTGAAAAAAATTCAAAACATAATCAAGCAGAAATGATTTTAGTAATGAACATTAGAATTACTAACCATTTCAAACTAAAAGCTCAAAAATATTTTTAATTAATTCATTTTAAAAGTGGAAAAATGCTTTAAAATGAAACTGAAACCAAACGAATGGCTCGTAAAACTTCAAATACCTTAAAAACTAATTTGCTAACAGATCTTAATTTTCGTGGCAAGCTTCTCAATGATATGGGCGACCAGAAAAGGCAAAAAAAAAAAAACTTTTTCGGTAAAAATTAAATTTTTAGGGTACTGTGTAGTCTTAAATGAATAAATTTCCAAAACTTCTTCGTGGACATGATGGATCGTCGTATCATGGCGTCGTTTTCTTCGAGCATCTCCAGACAATATAACACCGACAACTTGCGCCGCGCTATTAGACATGCGCGGGAATGTTCAGTCCGGAACTGACATAGTGGAAAAAAGTGGCTGTCACTACAATATTTTTGAAAAAAAAATGGTATTTCTTGTGTTTTTCAAAGTATTAGCTTTGATAATGATGTGATAAAATGCGAAAATTAATATATATTTAACTTTAAAAAAACTATTTATTTTTAAAATTATTTTTTTGAAATTTAAGTATACTAGTAAAGAAAAAGAGAAAATAATTTATTCTCCTTGATATTGAAAATATACAATTTCTGTTGTTTTTTGTAATTGTTTTAAATATTTTTAATGTGTGATCAACAATATTAGTTTTGAAAGGAACTGAAGATTTACCCATTGTTTTTATTTTTAAAAATATGTATCGCATTAACAAAACACTTGTGAAAAAAAATATCATGAAAAAGTATGTCACACAAATATAATTTTAGAAAAAAAAACACGTATTCGTGTCTTTTTTATTACGTTTGGATTCGATCTCCTTTTTGAACTTGTTAGCCAAGCTCATAGGGAAAATAATCATACTTTTTATGAGTTTTATATATTAAGCTTAAAGATTATGTTGTAGTTGCTATTTGATTTGAAAATAATTTTGATTTTTTAATTATATATACGTGTTTATATATTGTGCTAAAATTAACAATAATTATATCTAAACTATTACTATAATTACGAATTATTTCATTTTTAATTGTTTTCACACTTTTATTGATCAACTTTTATATTTCTTCTTAATTAGAGTGATAGCACATACATTTATTTTTGTATAAAATATAGTACATACTGAATAGAATTTTGATATTAGTGAGTTATATTTGTAGTAATTAGAGTTCCAGACATATGTAGTGCAATAATCTATTACACACAGTATGAGTAATTTTAATTTAATATTCTCTAGAAATACTTTGAAATATGTATTGTCTAATGCGTCTACTTCTTGCTTTTTAAAAGCAGATAATAATTCAAAATTGGAACATGTCAACAAACTATGTAGTCAACAAGTTTTAAGGATATACTGCTCAACAAACTAATGCTTGATTTTTTTTCAGTGCAAGAACCCACCAACTTAAAAGAGTGTTATTGCTCTTACATTTTGTTTTGATAATTATCATTGAATTTTTGAGACAAATGTTTTTCAAACACTTCAGGTTAATAACATTTTAAGTTTTATTATACAATGTAATAAGTAAAATGAAACTCTCTTACTCAAGTGATTTCTCTCAAAATGCTTTTAAAACATACGAAAATAGCTCAAATAATCAATAATGTTAATATATATATGTATAATAATGGCATTGTAAAGATTAATATTCTCTTCACTTTTGAATAATCATGGTACCATTAAGCAATCGTCGAGAAAAGGAGCTGATACGCGTTAAATCTGTCAAGTCTCAAAATTTTCACTTCGGTGGGGTGTGGAAATTTATTAAGTGGTGTTGAAGCTCAGATGTGTCGTTCTCTTCATTTGATCAAGGCTCAGAAACTCGAGGTCTGTTGCCAATAGTCCTTGAGTAACTTCAAAATGAGACGTTAATAAGTAAATTTATCGTATTTTTTTAGGCTATATGTTTCAAGAAATAATATTCATTTGAAAGAAAGTTACATTTTTGAGTATTGACTCTCGAAAAATTGAAAATCCCTTTTTTTTATTATCAGCCGTAGTTTGAATATATTGAATTTAAAGAAAGTGTAGAATATCTTTTGGTTATTTTTCTTGACCTTATATATATACTTAATTTTGATTTGTGTAGAAGAGCGGGAAGTATATTTCGTAATAAAAGACTCTCAAACTCATCTAAATGTTTTAAAGTAATGTATTGGAATGCCATCGTTGAGCTAACTAAAACAAGTATTTTTAGTTACATTTTATAGACACTTTATAATTTCGGTGCATAAATCATTACAAAATGCTTCTTCTTAACAGCCTAAGTTTGATGGTAATACTATATACCAGATATAAAGTGCAAAACATTTTGAATTCCATGATATATTACCTTTTAGGTGGAGGGTAAAACTCAGAATGCAAGAATATCATAGAGCTTTAACAATTGTTTTTTATAAATACAAGTAATATTTTTGGCTTCTTAAGCTTTTTCATCTGGAGAGAGTTTCATTACCACTCTTGCCTAAACATGATTGTATTATAACTCCATAAATACTTTGCTCTAACAATTGTTATTAATTAAACAAAGGCAATACATTTTTAATAAAAAATATTATGATTCCAAAGGTATATCCTAATATCAAATATTTGTAAATCGGGATAAAGATATGCTAGAGGGGACAGCAGTTAAACTAGGCAAAAGTCATTTGCATCTCTCTCTTTATATCTATCTATCTATATATATCTATCTATATCTATCTATCTATCTATCTCTCTCTCTCTATATATATATACTTCCTACTACAATATACTTCCTTCCTTATTTGATTGGCTGGGTGGCGTGGTTGGTTAGCCGCTGGCCTTCTGCACCCAAGGTTGCGGGTTCGACCCTGACCCTAGTCGGGGGATTTTCATGATGCAGAAAATCGACAGCGGTCATATCGTATGATTATACGACATGTAGAAGATCCCTAGTGTGTCTGTTTGACTTAGTTGCTCTCGGCAAAAATAAATCGTAGTACAGATTCACTTCGTCAAGAGCTCAGGTGTCTCCCTCTGGTGAGGAAAATGACTTCAAAGTTACTTGTGGTAATTGGTATCGCCTATATGGTGCCACGCTAAATAGTGATACTAACTCCTGGGGAACGTACTAGGTCTACGAAAGTTAAAATACCAATACGCAGCCCCATTAGAATAAAAACCTTATTCAATATTTTTGGATATACTATAAGAGAATAATAATGTGTGTGTGTGTACATACACATAAAAATTACCGTAGTGTTTCAAAGGTAAGTAAATCATATTAACCCCATAAAAGTCTGCAAAATGATCTTGAAGTTAAACTAAACACTGTGAGTACTTTTGGTGACATGATAAAGTTAAAATTACGAATATGTAATCTGTGAACTATTGAGTTTTTAAATTAAAAAATATATTATTTTAATGCAAACTGCATTTTTATATTGACAAGTATTTTTTAATCTCAGTTATTTAATTAGTTATTTAAAAATAATATTTTTTGTTAAAGGCGTAGTCTCAAAAACATAGGAAATATCAGTTATTATAATACATTCTAATGCGCTATACACAATAATTATTTTAAACGAAATAAAAAAAATCCTCGGAGAATTTTAAATCTTGGTTTGATGCGAATAATTTTTGAATATCGGGAAGAGAACATGCGTTGTGTGGATAATTCAATTTCATAAAACTGAGATAGAGAGAGAGAGAGTTTTGGTAGACAGAGCTTTTAAGTAAAGTCAGCATTATATATGTTTTCAGGTTAGATTAAAACTATCCAAATATAAATTTGAAATTAAATCTGTAACATCTGTTGAATGATTATTATTGTAGAGAATTGTAAAAATTGAATTTAAAAGGTAGCGGAATGAGATGTCAAACATAAGTACAAACAGTAAATGATGTGTTGTTAAATATTATTACACTGAAAATAATAATAAATCTGATATATCCTATCAATTTCATTGTTAATAAAATAATAAAATATGAAAGTACATCATTTTTATTAATATTTCTATGTGTGCAAAAATGGCGGGGTTTTTTTTAAATAATGCAAGTTAGGAACTCAAAACTTATCACTGAAATTTTATTGGCAGATTTTTATGAATATTTTTAAAGAACAATTCATTAGTTGAATAAATGAAGAACCTGCTCATAAAACACTAAAAGGTTTTCTAAGACTCCCGATTACTAAGCTCCGATTGCTTCTCAGGATTTTTGATATTCGAGTTTTCAAAAGCATTCTGAATATGGAAATTAAATTCGAAATAAATATTAAAAGAAATATTTATAATCATTGAGTGAATTTTGTATTCTATCAAATAATACTTTAGGTTATGGAGCAGTTATAGGATCTTCATTTTAGGAGTGTTAATGTGGTTTTTCAGGCAAATTTAGAGAAAGTATTACAATAAAACTGAATTTCAAAAATATTTCGATGGATCATTTGTCATTGTCACGAACTCTTTGCTGGTGAGTCCTGATGCCACTAATGACCCACTGTGTAGAGAAAATGATGCCCGCGTTAAACTACTTTACGATGATGTGGTGTGGAAGTTTGGAGATTGGGAGTACCGACTCAGATGTCATCCTTATCACGTGACTGATGCTCAAAACTTCCAGGTCCATCTCCAATAGCTCTCGCGGTGCTTTACAGCAAGACGCTAATAAGGATGTTGAGACATGTTGAGAAAAATTACGATTTTTAAAAATAAATATATTCATTATTTGAAAAAGAAATATTTTACACTTTTGTATCGTAAATCCATTTTTAAAACATTTCAATTTTCAAAAAAGAGGTTCTGCGATTGTTTTCTATTTTGTTGCGCACAATCAAAACTTAATATGTTGTACCAAAAAAAATGCCAAATGCTAATTATTTATTATGGAATTGTCTTTGACCTCATTTTTCGAATCGAGATGAGTAAAACATATTAAAAGAAGTTTATTGTGTTTACTTCTTAGCCATAATGTATATCCTTTATTGTCTAAAATAACATTTTCATAATGCATCGGGGAAAAAAGAATGGTCAAGATTTGCAAATCTTTCTTTTTATTTTAGCAAAAGTTTCGTTTAGTTTTATCTATCAAAAATGAGAACACTTGGCAGACTTTCATTAAATCTAAAACTAATATTTGTCTGAGAAACAGCACTTCACCATTAAAATGATGTTCCTAATAAGCGATTTCTATTTAACAAAACATGGTAGCAGTTTACATTAGTTTTAAATAAACATAAAGATGATTTTGTTACTATTTTATATAACTGTATGTATTATTAGAATATTTTTAAATATTTACCATTCCTTGTTATTAAATCTCTTGAAATTGAATGTGAGAATGCGTTTATTGTTCTGGTTATCGCGATCTTCGTAAGTATCCGATACATTTAGATAATGGTTACATCTAAGCTTAATACAAAAATCAAACACCTATTTTTAAAAACATCTATTACGCCTAATTTTAACGTTGAGTTATTTACACTTAGCAGTATAGTTTCAACACTTAATAAAAATTGGAATTTACGAAATCTAACGCACACGTGCACAATATTTTTAGCGTTTTTATAAAAACTGCAATTATGGTGAATATATGATTTATTTTATTTATAAAGATACTTTATTCATTTTTGTGCATAATTCATACATAAAATATATTGAAATAATTTAAATGATTTGCGGTTTATTCTTTACTTGAAAAGTTCTATAGAATTAGTTCTAGAAAAAAATATACCAAAAATTATTAAAGAATAATAAAAACATATACCAAAAATTATTAAAGAATAATAAAAACATATACCAAAAATTATTAAAGAATAATAAAAACATATATATATCAAAATTTATTAAAAAAAATACAATCACACCAAACATTATTGAAGAATAATAAAAAAAAGTGTGTGTGTACTTATGTACGTACGTAAGAAGTTATACTTCTTTGGTGTAACAAGATAAAAATCTTGAGCAGGGCAAGCTGGGTCCCGAGCCCAGCAAGGACGAAAGGCGGTCACAAACAGAGTTGAACAATACCAACCTAATGTCAAACGGGCCAGCCAAAACCGAGATAATCACGATATAAATAAATTTAAACAACCCCGCACAGGGACAATAGGACCAATAACATGGGGGTTTTCGGCAGACTGTATCTGGAGATAAGGTGAATCGAATGTGACACCTGAGACCTTATATTGAATGTCTCGGTGCTAAGAATCGTTCCCGAGGAAATTAAGACATCCGCCTGAAGTTATGGTCATTTAAAAATAATTAAAACTTTTAAAACAATTAAATAAAATAGAAGCAGGGTACCCAGCAACTTGAAACGCAACCTGGTTGTGGGGAAACACAAGAGGAATCCCATCGAACAGGTCCGGAGTCTGTAGTTGCAGATGGGGCGGCGCTAGCTTGGGAAAGGAAAACGTACTGACTCCCCCAGGAGTGGGAAAGCAACGGTGATGTAAATGGTAACGTACATCCAAACGATACACAGAGTAGTAGGTGATCTCAAAGTTTCCTCCTTTTCTCTCTGTAATATCGTGACGTCATCAAAAGATCGAACCCCATAGGAATAACATGGAGATTTTAATTTTAGTGATAACGCTCCCCCTATAAGCCCACTATCTACACACAAATAATAACAAATGAAAGAGCTCAATGAGGATAATCTATGATCCGAGTTTTATTAACGAGAAGCTTTAAAATCCTCGGAGCTATGCGGGATTTAAAAAAAATTTAAAACTTTAAAATAATTTTAAAATGTTAAATATAGGTGAAGAAATGAGACTATTGTCCTGAAAAAATATATCTAGAATTCTCATAGGGAGAACAATCGAATCTAATCGGTGCGGTCGACCAAGGTTGCATAGGATTCGAGTCGTTATTGGGGAAGCCCTGTAGGGGGAGCATGGGAGGGGGCTAAGTCCACGTAAAGCTCGCGCGAATACGATGGGGGGCCTTCAAAAATCAAGTCCCTAGCTCAATTCCTTTGGGGGTTGAAATTTTTTCCAGTTCCCATAGGATTAACATGTAAGAATGATATTTTAGTACTTAAGCCCTCTCCATGACTACACAATGGAAATGAAGAGTGTAACTGGATGAGTCCCGATGAGTCGCACAGTTGGTTCAAATCTCAAGTCCGAGACTCAAACAGGAGCCAAGATATTGTGAATTTAAACAATATTAAAATTTTTAAAAAACGTTTTAAACAATTAAAAACTATGAAAGAAATAGCCCTATGAGCATGAAATTATAGTAACTGGAAGAGCAGATAGAGAGAAATTGAATGAGCCGGGTCCGAATGGACTGTGAGGCTCGGGTGCTGAGATTTTGGCCAAAGAGCTGTAGAGGGGGGAGAATGCACCGGGGGATACGTCCCAACAGATATGGTTTATAACAATAGTTATTACGATCTCCCAAATATCAGTCTACTAGCACCAAAAAAAAGTGGCGTGTTACAATATTAGACAACGGTGTGCGTTACATCCGTGACGAATTGCATGTGAATCGAAAAAATTTACCCTCATCATTTTTTCTTAACGCGCAAAAAGAAGTATAACTTCAAAAACATATACCAAAAATTATTAAAGAATAATGAAAACATACCTAAAATTATTAAAGGAAAACATAACAACAATTATTGCGATAAATTACTTAAGTAGACAACTTAGGGGCAAAAAAAAAAAAACGATGCAGAGTACTAAAAGAAAATTCCAACAAAAGTTGGGACATCATTACAGCTGTATAAAGATATTCAATGGAAACATGTACTCTGATCACAGTGAAATAGGAATACCAGCTGGTTGAAATATGATGGGTGTTTGGTGAGAAGTAACACGATGCTCTGAGTAATTTTTTGAAGAACTATGCTAAATAGTAACAACTTTATAAGTATTAATGTTGTATATTTATTGAAATAAATATCATTTAAGGTTACATGGTACTAAAGTGTTTTTTTTTTTTTTTTTTTTTTTTTAAAGGAACTAGCTCTTCTAAGTCTAGAAAGTTGATTATCAGACTTGAAGTTGGCAATAGTTCAATAAGTTCATGATCAATTTTTATCCCTTTTGTCGAATATCGGACAACATTATCTTGATTTATGCCGGGATGAAGTATCTGACAAGACTTATTGCCAAGTGGTTCGGACAAGAAAAACGGAGTTTCTTTTCCTTTCTAAACAAAAATAAGCACAAAAGTATACAGAGGTAAGTTATTATCGATTAAGTGCATGTTTTTACTTTGTACATTATTGTTTCACTCCTTTTTTAAAAAAAAAACACCGTGTCCAAAACAAGAAAAATCAAATTTTTTTAAACGTATATGGGAAAAAAGGCAATTAAACTTAATTACAATTTAAAATATTACATTTTTAATTTTATACATATTTTAATTTTACATATTATTAATACAATACAATATGTACAATATATTACATTACAATAAGTTGAAAATTATAAAATATTCATTTATACAAAATGAAAATACTTAACTCTTAATACACATTTTAAAATAAAAAAAATACTCTTGAGCCACAATTTCTTAACTTAAATAAGCTTTTCCCCACTTTTCATTTTATTAAAATATAAACATTACCTTAGTTAAATTCATTTTAATAATGCGATTCTGATTCTTTTAGGTACCTGAATAGTATATTTGGAAAATAAATGCTATATTTTTTTTATAATGAAATCGTGGTAGTTTTTAGAGAAGCAGATCTTATAAAATTAAACACGAAATATAACAGGAAACTATCTTATACGTGAGCAAATGTTTATTTATTATATCTATTGTATTGTTTAAAAATATATATATTAAAAAAATTCTTGAAAACAAAGTAGGAAGAGGTGCTAATAGCTGACTTCTGATGACAATGGCAATGGCATATATTGAAGGATCTGTCATACATAATACGCAACAGCCTTAAATCTACAACCGTTACTTTTTTAAGCGATAATTATGTCCTCTTGGATTACTTTAAAGTTTTTCCGATGTTTTTATCACCGTGAAGTATATTTTTGTGAAAATATAAGTTTGACTTTTTTACAAATGAAAGTGTATCCAAGTTAAAACAAATTCCCTCATTCAATTTGAAATAGCTTACAAAAATTAATTGCTTATTATTTTATAATTAGTTCATTTTGAACTATTACTTACAAAAAGAAGTAGAAACCAACTCTGTAAAATCATTCCTGAAATATTTTGATATTAAGACTACACGGTACCCTTTTTCAAAAAAAAATTTTTGGAGACAGTTACAGTAAAAATAATTGATGTTTTATATTTAGATTATATTATTAAGCTGGTTTTGTAAGCAAAAAGTCAGTTTGACCAGTCTTAATGCCTTAAAACATTAATGATTTCTCAGGGAAATTATTTCCGTTCTCTCTTTTAATAAGATGTATTCAGTAAAATATATGCGAAAAAAATAGCCATCGATTTCGAAACATCAAATATTTATTCGTAATTTTAAAAAAACAACCACTATTTAAAAAAAGGAATAAAGCACTGCTGTTATGTCTTCTCAGTCAGTTATTACTATTTTAATACATTCATTACAATAACTAATCATGACAGTTACATGAATATAAGAAGAATAAACAAGATTCAGCTTTTAATCCTTATATAAATTGCATGTAATTCATATCAGCACTCGAGAAATAATGAAAAAAGAGACTTGGTGCATGATTAATTAAAAAAGAAAGTTGCAGATGTCTCAGTGCATTAAAACAGATTTCATATAATTTTAATCAAGATCAAAATGATAATGATAAAAAAAATTCTTATAATGTTAGATTATTACACTGAATGATACTAGATTTATCACATCTAAAAAATTCCAATAGCAAGTAACAGATACATTTAGTATTGTAAACGACTTTTGTGAATTAACTAGATCATCTAAAAAGGCTCATTGAATTGTATTTATTAAGAATTAAGAACTCATGGCTTTAATTGCCGATATATATATATGTATATATAACGTCGTTGACCGGTGTTGGTTTATTCTGTGAATAAGTGGAGAACTTCTGATTTCATTTTACTCTTCTTTATTTTCACATGAAACATTAAAGGCGTTACGACAACACAATACGCTTACGAACACACAAAGACATAAATGATAAACAATATGCAGCTATTTACACATATTCAAGATGACGAGCTGGAGACAAAATCGCATACAGCAACGATTATATGGTGAAAGCAAACAGACAAAGGGCGCGATCACAAAAGATTTTCACTTTATATACTGGCAATGACAATCGTGTGACTCCCTTGTAATAAGAGCTCTGGTTGGTTAAAATGGGCGGGAAAGGGATTTCGGATACTAGTTTATTACGATTAAGATTAGTTTAAATATTATTAAAATAGTTAATTAAAAGGAGGCTACAGGGATTTATTATATATATATGTATCTTATTGTAATGATTCTGGTCTAGACTTAAGACATTTTGGTATTCACGAACAAATGTGTTTAGCGGAGGCATGAAAAGTACAGCACAAGACCAAATAGACAAACGCGTGCGCATTTAAGACTGTCAGAAAAGCATTCCTGTCGGTCAACTGGTATAGTGATTAGAGACGCTGACTGTGGTTCCGTAAGGACTGGGTTCAAATCCCGGAGAAGACATGGATGTTTGTCAATGTATATGGCCTTTACGGCATGAGTGTATTATAAATAGCCGTCGAGCCGCATGTCATCTCGTTAGGTTGGTGGAAGGGGGAAGCACCTAGCTACCCTCAGGGTTTTTCCCCTCTAAATTGGGGTGGAACCGAGCCAAATCGTACTGTCACCTGCATGGTGCTCAAAGCCAAGGCTTAAGACAGGCGTAAAAATTCTAGCCCTTAGCCGCGAGGAAATTCGTGAGCCTCGATCTGACTTCGTCAGGCAGGTGACACAAAAAAACAAAAGCATTCCTTGTTTTCTCTAGAGATCACTTATATTTACAGTCATGATCATCCAGAAGGTATTAAAATCATGTGATTTCCAGTAAAGGCTTTTCTGATTGTTTCGAATACGCGGGAGATGCACGCGATTGTACCATTCTAACTTAAAAACACTAACCTTTGAGTTTTTTTGAGATATTCGGTCGTGGTCATATATCTGTTTCTCTCTCTCTCTCTCTATATATATATATATAGACCGGAATGGCAAACGGTTGTATTCTCAGACGCATCTCTCTTTTGTTTGTTCAGCTATTGCTGTCGTGTATAAGTGTTGTCCACATGCGGTTACAGGTACACTTTGACGGCCATTGTGAAGTGCACCACCTTGTGATAATACGGCATCGTGGCTTAGAGTTCCATCACGAACAATAGTTGATTAAACCTGGTTCGTATTTGATGACACTATGATGCCCCAATGGAACGTTGAGTATGTGTTGTGGACTGTGACACTACCCTACCTTGGAGATTGGCACACAAAAACTTTTTTGCTATCAAAATAACACCTTCTCTGCGAGATGTAAAGATGCTTATCTGGTCACAATCGTCCTCAGATTTCTCACCAATTGAAAAATCTAGGATGAAGTTGAAAGCCCATTCCATATCCTGCCATCAGCATGGCGTTCAGAATACTAACTATGGCATATGTCTGACAGAGCATACAGAGCCATCCGTAAGCATGCTATCAGTACTGTCATTGACTTAGAACCTAAACATATTGCTTTGTGTATCGTGGTCCTCGGTGGGGATGCAACCAACTGAATTGACTTTCTTTTCAATCCAAGTTGTGGGTACCGTTTAAAAATAAATACCAATTATTGTTTTTTTTGTCTCACTTTACTGACGAAGTTCTTATACTTCCTGATCACTCATTCTTGGTCTTACATTTTGATTGTCACGTAGTGTGTTATATTTTAGCACAAATTACTTTAAATTTTATAATTATAATAGCTGGTATACCCGTTCTTTGCACGGGTGAACTGAAAAATTAAACAACACAGATTGAAGGATAAAGAAGTTTATAATGAGTTAATTTTACGTGAATTGCAAATTAAACAAAAAAAGCTTTTTTTTTGCGTAGCTCAGCAAAAAAACAAAACAAAAAGAGAGAGAGAGAGAGAGAAATAAAACACCTTTGTTAAATTTTAAGTATGTAGATCTAATAGCTGATAAAAAAGATATTTTTTTTTATTTATAACTCCCCTAACACTTTTGAGGATCGATTTTTGAAAATACCATCCTAAGCTGATCTCTGCTCAGCAAAAGAAACTCATTGTTAAAAGTTTTGTGTAATGAACGCTTAAAATAGTGTAAATAATTTTTATCTGAAAGTATAATACATTAATATTACTTTCTGTAGTATTTATTTTATATTAAAATTGTAATAGTCGCAAGCAACGCCGTTTATTAAATTATACTGACGATTCAATGAAAAACATAGCGAAATGTTAACGATAGAGTAAAGTTGGCAAATGCCTAGCTACTTTCATAACTCGAGCTTTATTAGAGCTTTGTAAGACCCGCCGTGTTGGGGAGCGATGCATGTTAATACTTTATCCAACCGCATTATGATTTACTGCATGTTTCATACAATATTTTTTTTTGGATCTCTACATTTAAAATGAAGGGATATACATAAACAAAATACTCCACTTTGAAAAATTTAATCCGTTAGAGCTAATAAATTAATTAAAGATATTCCACTGTAAAATTAATTATATATACCGTTCACTTAAAATAAGTAGTCAAATAATTTTCTAAGGTCTTCATTAACATACAAAAATAAGACACTTAAATTTTGACAAACTATTTTTTCCGCTAAAATACTCATCATGGAACCCGTGCTGCTATATATCTTGGAAGAGTGGATTTCAAAGAATATTCCTGCTAAGTATTGGTAGAATATTCCTTCTAAGTTGGTGTGGTGTGGTAGTTAGGAGAAGAGGGTGCCAGATCAGATGTCGTCCACGTCACTTGACCATGGTTCAAAACTACGTGGTCCGTTGCCAAAAGCCCTTATGTAGCTGAACAGTGCGACGTTAATATTCACTCGTTCCAAAAGATACAGTACAGTAGTTTTAATTATTTTTATACTTAAAAATGCAATATCTGCCTATTCAATTAAAATTATAGTGTTATAATTAACTACTAACCACAAAAACAAATTTTGAAAATTTGGCCAAATGATGTAGTGTGAAAGAGAAAGTTTATTTACTTTAAGTATCAGAACTGATAAAAGCATTTATTTGGAAAAAAGATCAATTTCTTACTACCAAATATGCATAATAAAAAATGTTAAAAAAACATTAAAATAAAGAGAGATTTATAACAATCTCTCCCTTCAAAACTTAGTTTGATTCTGAAATAAAAAAAAATAGGCATTATATCAGAGGAATTAATTAGAAGCGAGCACCTTGCGTAGCCAAAACAAAAAAGGTTTTTCACAAACAAAAAATAGATATATACAGACGTGGTTTTTTTTTTTTTTTTTTTTTTGCATTGCGCGCATGCCAGAATTGCTAGCAGAAGACATAATTTTTTCCTACTTTCTTGACAAATATCGTTATATTTTTGAAACTTTTCTCATATCTTTATAAATTATAGTCTATGCTATAAATTATAGCCTATGTGCTATTCTGATGTATAAGCTATATTACTGTAGAGTTTCATTGAAATCCATTCAGTAGTTTTTGCGTGAAAGAGACTAACAAAGATTTTCACAAACTTTCACATTTATAATATATATTAGATTCATAATGTTGAGGAAAAGGAACAGATAAGAATGAATTGGAGAACATTTAAGGAAGTATCAAAAATGTTACCACACTTTAAACTAATCGTCAGGTTTTTAAATCTTTTTTTTTTCATATAAACATTGTTCATTAGTTTAATTCTCTTTTTCCTAACATTTCTTCACTGACCATTGGTAAACTTTAGTTCAAATATGTTCAATGCTCTGTAACGGGTACTATTCCGGTTTTTCTACGAATCATTTTGGAAAAACTATGCTTTAACTATGATTTTTGTTTAAAAACCGCTTTCCACAGAGATGATGATTTTATGCAAATATAACTACTAGTTAAACTCTGATGTTGGGTATGTGAGGTTAATCGTTAATCGTGAAATCTAAGATTAAGAGAAGGTGAATTGCGAATGGGAAGTCAGGCGTCCTGAAATTAATAGTCGTCGTAGAACCCATCAGGAGTTATGGAAGTAAATGGCATTGGAGCTGACCGAGCTAACAAGATTCGAGAAGGATCTCCACAAGGAGCTCCAACTGAAGTTAAATTATTTTAAATAATTTTATATGTCAGATTAAGTGTTAGAATTTCAGATTTCTCTCAGAGTTAAGCTATAAAGTTGTATATCATTCATAAACCGTTAAAGAGATTAAATTAAAGTAGCTATTTTTAAGATCATGTCTGCTTCTTCCTCGAACCCTCTTTACACCCGTGACCTTCGGGCAACGACAACTCTAGTAAAGAACTTTTAATTGATAAATTAAGGGATTTAAATACATCTTGCTAATAACTAATGCTCTTATGTGGCAGAAATTCCGCGTAGTTTTCAACAAATTTTAGTTAGATATGCATTGATTGAATTAAAAACAGTGTAGTAATTAAATCAATTAACAAATTGTACATTTAATTAATAATGATTCTGCTGACGTGTGTGCGCGCATATAAATCATTCAAATAAAGCATGTTATACAGATTTGTTCCTCAACCATGCAAGTACCAATTTTGGTAAGGATTTTAGTCATAAATATGAAAATGATTATTGTTTTCATTCTTCTACTTTATATTTGTACAATTATATTTAAGCAATGGAATATTGCGTGCGCCGGGGGAAAGTTTTGCAAGCACGCGAGATGTGTAGGGAAAGATTCAAAAACACGTTTTGTGCTTGTTGTAAAGAGAAAATATCGCTACAGAAACTTTGAAAGAGGCTGGACCCTTGTCTATTGGGAAAAGGGTGAACGCATTTTAGAATAAAACATATTTACGATATTCCCGTGTGCATTATTAAAAGTGTTTTATAAAAATAACCGAAAAATTAACCACAAATTAACTTCTCTCAATTAGTTATATAATCAAGATTTTCTGGACACGTGATGTCAAAATTGTGTAGAATTATCTACAATATAATAAAATGTGTCATTTCTGAGAAAATAAATTCATTTTATTATGCAATGATAAATCCTTATACATACTTTTACCCAAATCAAATAATAACTAGCCCTGAAACCTATCTAAATAGAAGCACAGCTCGTTCTTTTAAAGATTTAAGCATTAAAAATATTTTCTTTTAAAAATTAAACAATAAAAATTACTCTATCCATTGTTAGTTATTTGTCAGTGAAAACTTTTTAATAAAGTATTAAGCTCAAGCTCTCTATATATGCTGGAAACACAAATAAAAGGGTGTAGTGAGAAAATTTTTTTAACTCTAAAATTTAATATACTTCTTTGATTTGATGAATTAACAACTATAAATTTATCTTAGTAGGATAATATGCTATTTTTTTTGTAATAAGAATTTGATATTCTGTGGGTTAGAAAACAAATAAATTTTAATTTAAACTATTAGTGTGTGTTTGTGTACACACACACACACATTAACAAATTAACAAAAGCATACTTTTAACCTCCACACACTAAATGGTGTATACAAATATATACATAAAGTAATTTTAACCATGGATGCTATACATATTTATACCCATATATGTGTATGGTTATATGTACCCATATATGTATATATATACAAAGCAATACATTTCTAGTGTCTAAAAATCAGAAATAATAAATATAACTATAAACATTTTAAAAAATATTGCTTAAATCGGAAATACCCAATTCATTTTATTAATAGTTATATGAATAAAGCTATTAAATACTGTAAGCATTAAAAATTCTTAGAATAATTATAGTTTAATACTATAAATTTATACATTTCATAGTTATAGTTACTTCCATATTCTATTATTAGTTAAAATTAGTTATTATTATTTAATTCATATACACTCTAGTGTCTCTAAAGTTATAGTTTTTCGTAACTCTTTTATTAATTTTTGTTTTCTATTCTTTTTATA
Organism: Trichonephila clavipes; assembly: GCA_019973935.1. Lineage (NCBI taxonomy): Eukaryota > Metazoa > Arthropoda > Arachnida > Araneae > Nephilidae > Trichonephila > Trichonephila clavipes. Next base: position 104,054 of record BMAU01015546.1, read on the forward strand.
CTTTTGTTAAGTGCTACATTTCAGCCATTTACATGCTTTGAATCTGAATTAGGGTCCAGAATCTGGCAATAATTTATTTATTGCACTCAGATTTAGCGCGGGCTCTGCATTTTCAAGTGCAATTTTTAGGTAAGTTACCTCTATCTTGTAATGGATTTAGATATTCCTGTCCATTACTTTCAATAGGTTTTTGTTCAGTATTATTTACATAAAGGGAGAAGGTTGGCTGGCCAAAAAACATGTTTATCCCCACTTTTATATAATTTATATATTAGCTGTCCTAAGTCAGCAATGTTTATAATACCGCAGTATCCATTTTATAATTTTTAATCTAGTGTCCATCATTGTATGTTCTCTTTACTGTCTCTGTGTTTTTTTCGAATATGATTGGTGAATGTTTATCTCTTGTCTGTAGAGAATTAGACTATATATATATATATTTGCATACATATGTAACTGCACAGCCTTCAGAATTTTAGCAATATTTGCCTCTAAGCAAGTTATCTTTGCTTTTAGAGGCTTTAGAAAAATGTTTTCTTTAAAGTAAAATATGAAAATATTATATTCCTAATATTTTCAATTTTTCAAACATTTTTTCATCTACTTTTCTTTTTCAAATTCTAATTTTTTTTCCATTTATTTTGAAAACTTTTTAAATTTGCATATTTTCGGAATTTTATAACTTTCTAAAAGCGTTTTCCTATTCATTCTTTTTTAATAATCTCTATTAATTCGGGTTTTTCTGAACTAGTATGATATTTTTAGTAACGTGTTTGTAGCCTTGGGATATAGATTGAGGCTAATTAAGTATTTAAAAACAAGTTTAGAATTTATAACCATTAAAAGGTTTTTAGTGTATTTCAAAATTGCTAATTGAAAAGAGAAAAAAAGTTTATGAAGCTAGTACATAAATTTTCAAAAAAATATTTAGCTTAATACTGATAAGATATATTAATCTTAAATATTAAAATATAATTAATGGATCAACAACAACACAAAATTTTATAATAAAGTACTTATATGTTAGCATTTAACATCCGGAAAAGAATACTCAAGAATTAAAACGTGGCTTGGGATAAATTTGTATGAAGATGGTGATCTCTAATTATCTTTCGTAAGATTTAACATTCTTTGAAGTACTTCATCAGTCTTTTACGGAAATTCATGCTTCTTATGTTTCTAAATAATTAAGAAAGGAAATATATTTTACATCTAGATTAATACCTTATACACATTGAGACACAACTGTTATGTTAGTTAAATGAAATTTAATGAACTGTGAAAATATAATATATTTTCCTACGTTTCACTGAAAGATAAGGATTGATACAAATATGTAAGTCATTATCAAAATAAATTTAATAGATTATTAATTAAAATTATTACGTGCAACTGGATTTGAATGTTTAATTTCTTTAATTTATGCGTTATGCATTTTAAAAGGACATTTTAAGTTTTAAGAAAATGTAATGCTTTTCTGAATGAATTTCTGATTGGTATAGTAAGAATATTTACGGTCTTAATTAGTGATTGAGATGAACAATGATAATAAGAATTTCTTTTTTGATAATGGGATCCATATGAAAAGCAGCAATGAATGATTGGAAAATAATACCATTTTTACATCAAAAGAGTCATTCGAAGCCAATAAATAATTTGGTTTGAATCCATTGGAATGAAATGCTTTGTGTTACTTACGTTAAGATAATGAAGTATTTTCTAATTATCTTGCCGTAACCATGCATTAAAAATTAGAGTTTTTAGATGTGAGATGCATAAATTTTGTAAAGAAATCACTCTTTTTTTTACTAAAATACATTTAACAAATAATCCTTTAATTTAACTTTTAAAATTTTAGTGTCTAGTTTATTTTTTAGCACTAGAGGAAGTCATTTTGATGCTTTTTTTAAAGCTTCAATCAGAAAAACAATTACATATATAATGCACAATTCCTTAGAATTTTTTAGAATATATTTTTTTCCCAAGTGAAGTAATTTTTTTTTGATAATAATAACTAATAACTTGTTGTATGACTGTAAATAATATAAACAATATTAAAAGTTCATTTTAAACAAATTTCTTTGCCCAATAATCATGCTTTCACAATGCAGTCATTTTTACTGTTTTGGAGCAATATAGGTATACATTAATTTTCAGTCTTTCTAATGTCCAATAAAAGGTTTTTACACACACACTTACTTTAGATACCTCCACCACAGGCATAAAAGATTTATAATGATAGGTAGAATATTGTCAAAAATAAAATCTGGTCGCTTTAGCGAAGGAGTTTTTGGACGTGAGAAAAAGTTTCCTGGACCAATGATACAAATGGAAAGTCCAATACCGTGACCACTTAGATTTCTAGACATAACATTCTTATAGTAGGAATAAATGAAAAATATTGCTTATACCAATCTCCAATTTGAAACACTGATGAATTGAAAAGTCGAACAACATTATCCATTCAGAACTTTCATACTGCAATGCATCATAGAACTTTCAGAAATCTGGTACGGACTCGATGCTTTGCTCGCAACTATTAGTGCTAAAATTGAAATCGTGCAATAAAAATTATAAAAAAAAACTTTGGGGTTTTCTTTATGGAATATAAAAAACTGTAGTAGAATACTTTGTTTATTTGTAATTAATATTTGAAAGTGTAGTTAAACTTTTCAGACACTCAATATAAAGAGCTACATTTTAATATTTCAAAGAAATATTTTGAAAAAGCATAGCAGAATAACCATATGAAAAACAAAGATGTAGCATACATTTACATTTGCTGGAAAATACTGAATATTTTAGGGAATATATATTACAAAAAGGAGATTTTTTTCCTTGTACTGCCCACCCACGCACACACATATATATATAATATCTCATTTTAATCTGGGAGGGAATTTGTATATACAGTCGAACCTCCGTATTATGAACCTTTATATTGTGAATTTTTCTATACAGCGAACTTTTTCCTGGAACAAAGAACATTTCACGACTTTCTTCGTAAAATAACCTCCCAATAGCGAACTGCATTTTCTGTATAACGAACTTTTCTTTCTTGTGATTCAACTTTTTTTCTCTCTATTTTTAAAGTATTTCTATAGACATTTCAAGTTATTCTTTCTTTTAACACATTTTGGGGTGGTAATAAATCTTGAACTGGTTTTATTAGATACCTAACTCACCGAGATCAATACAATTCTGACCAATTCATCCAAGAAGTGCAGCCTTAAACCCCCATTGTCTAGTTCCCTGTAACATCTTCTATATCCCCTTTCACCCTCAGTGGAGTTGTCTCGAGTCAAACGTGTCCTTGAGCTAGTTTCCGTTCATTTGTAGTGTTGACCAATCTTACTGGTAGCTTCGTTTTTTGTAGCTCGAAAATGTCAAAATGTAAGTGCTTGAGCATCAAAGAAATGCATTCAACTCTTCAGGAAGTAGATAAAGGCGTCAATAAAATTTCCTTGCAGTTTTTCTTTCTTTCTTTCCTTTTTTTAATACGTAAGATTTATGAAATAAATATATATTAATTAACAAAATGGTGTGAATAATTACTTTTTACTAATATATAATGTTTACGAACATAAAATTTGTTTTATGTGGTTTATAAAGAAAATTGAAATATGAATCTCTATATAACGAATTTCCCATATAACGAACTATTTTCGGGATTTAGCGACTTTGTTATATAGAGGTCCGACTATATATATATATATATATATATATATATATATATATATATATATATATATATATATATATATGGGAGTATGAATGAGTGTATGTGTGTGCGTGTGTGTATATATATATTTGAAAAATACATAATTTTTTTTACGAATACTATTCGAGTTTCGAATGAAATTATTTTTGCTTAATTGCAGATAGGCTAAAAACGTACTTCTGACATATTTTGTTCTAAATACATATTCACAGAATTGTAATAATTTAGTATGCATGAAATCTAATTACTTTTTGTTTGCTGAAAAACTAAACAAATATATTTAATAAAAATTTTAAAATTAAATTTAAACTTCTTTCTTAGAATATGCTGCCAATATTTGTCTAATTAACTGTGTTTTATAACTTTTAGCCTTGCATTTTGAAAATTTTTTCAATATTTCTTCAACAAGTGACGTATCAAGTAAAAAGTTTAATTTCGTTGTAAAAATAATGTTCGTAATTCTTAAAAAGGATGATGATGTTTTAATGAAGACTTTTCGCATAATAGGTTAGGTACTGATGCGACGCTATTTTAACTTCGTTTAAATTCTATTATTATTATTGAACCCAGATACCTATTTTCACATCGCATCATGACAATTAATTAAGTTAACTAATTCTAAATAATAAAACTCTCATCTCACAATAAATTATACACTGATCGTATAGTTTTAAAACATTATTAAATTTATTTTTTAAGCACATGTAATTTTAACTTTACTTCATTACAAAATCAAAATTTAACTTAGCTTGAGAGAGGGAAAAGACGGAGTAGGAGAATGGGCATGGTCGATGCCTGGAGTCCCAGCGGAAGTTTTGTTTGATATTCTATAGCTCAGGGATCGGCTCTCTCTGTCAAAATTCGGGGTGCGTCTCGTTTTATTCTCCGACTTTTTCACACAGAAATCCTAGCGCGGACTCTTTGTCTTGTCCACGTAATTATCTCTGATTGGTCCAGAACCAGCGCAGAGTTACATCGTTCGAAACCCCGAGGGTTATCGAACTTTTGGAAACGCAGGAAATTTGTTGACGCACCCCGCAATTTATGGGTCCAGTGACCCCCAGCGTGGGGACCTTTTTGGCATACCCTTGTGAAAGGAATTCTACCCTTAAGTAAGGGAAAAAGAAACGAATTCTAAAAAACTGACTTCGAAATTTTGAGGTCTGTTGAATAATCCGCCGCCTCCCATCAGTACCCATTCTCTAGCCAGAATGTGGATCTTTCGTTGTTTGTGTCGTTGAACTTCTGGAAACATTTCACGTAGGAAAAATATTTTTTCGACCAGGGAATACTAAATACTTACCCTCATTTAAAGATTTAATGGCTAAAAATTTTTTTCTCTATAATTTATCAGCAGCTAAAATGCAAGAAATTTTTTACTGGTTTTAAGTTACCCCAGATTCTTACAGGCCACGGGAATTTTAAGAGCTATTTGTCTAGGTTTAATTTAACTCATACTGATATTTACTCATGGGGTCAGGAGGTCTTGCTGGGACATGTCTTGTTGCATTCTAGCCTATATTATATGAGCGAGAAAATTTTAAAAATGCTTTGAAACGCTTATGTATTTCCTGGCCATCTGTTTTCTCTTTGGTGTTCAGTTGTTCTGAAAGTAATAATGCAGTGCTTCTCAAACTTTCTATGCTTGCGACTCAATTTTTATCATAATTTTCATCGTGCCTACCTTACATACAATAACAATGTATTGAATTCAATAATAATATACTTTGATGTATATACAACTTTAATTATAAACCGTACAAATTATCAAGATTAGTATTAAATTTGTATATAATTTCATGACGTACCCATAGAGTAACTGGTAATTATTAAATTTGCTCTGGACTTAATACTGCTAAATTAAATGTGAAATACATGGTGCAGTACTGATACATTTATAAGTGTATTATATCAGTGTAAATATGTATTTTATTTTTTATAATGTTAGAATGTATTATATATTTTTTTTTGCTTCCTTTCAGTATATTAATAGTTTTTAAAATAATGTTTGTTTTCGACTTTTCGATATACTCGGCCCCCTTGTAGGGTTATCACGCCCCCTAAAGGGCTTGCCCCTCAGTTTGAGAAACGCTGCCATAATGCTTTAAGTAGTTTTGTTTACTGTATAGATTTTTGAAGTTTTATAGGTACCTCTCCACTTCTTTATATTTGTATTTCTTCCCTTCCTTTTCATTTTTTATTTGTATCATAAATATATTTATGATACAAATATTTTTAGATTTAAATTTTAATATTTTTAGATTTAAATTTTTATATTTTTAGATTTAAAATAGATAAAGCTGTTATATACCACTTATATCTATAAGCCTCAGGTTTTGCAATGTGGTGCATGAGGAGTTTTGCAATAGATTAATAAAAAAACATTCTCAAGTTTCTGAAACGTCATCTTCTCAAAAGAAAACTGCACACTTACTTAATTATTAGATAACATGAACTAGAAAGGTATATATATTTATCTCTGAAAGCCAAAGTACACTCATGTCCAGAAATTAAGGATAATTCAGAATCACACTGAAATTGAACTATAAAATAAAAATTTCACCTGTAGAATTATCACACACATCTTGAAGAAGAATATGCAAATTACCGGAAACCACCAAATGACGCGGATAGTACGTCACAATGACGAGAGTGTAAGAGAGGGGTTATAAGGAATGGTGGCAAAGAAGTAAAATTGTTCACAAGCTCTTTAAAAGCCTTTCAGTGCAATAACCGCATAGTTATGGCACAAAGGAAGCATTTGGATGATTTTTTACGTGGTAGAATTATTGGACGACTGGGATGTGGACGTACCCAGCTGGAAGTATCCGAGGAACTTGGAATCGCCCAGAGTGTCCTTTTCAGGATTTGGCAACGATTCCAAGATGATGGTAATGGGAGTAGATGTTACAGCACAGGTCTCCCCCGAGTTACAACGCTGAATGAGGACCGGTATTTGGGAGTTACTGCCAAAAGAAACAGACGGAGCACAGCATCAGACCTGTCTCCTCAGCTCTCTTCAGCTACCGGTACGACAGTTTTAAGGCAGACTGTGTACAGACGCTTAGGACACATTGGTTTATATGCTTGTAGGCCAGTCAGATGTGTTCCACTTACCGCAACTCATTGTCGCCTGCGATTAACCTGGAGTAGAGAGCATGCATTGTGGACACCACAACAGTGGTCTTAAGTGATGTTTACCGAGGAGTCCAGGTTTAGTTTGCAGTCTGATTCTCGCCACACTTTCATATGGAGAGCGCCAGGTACCCGTTACCACCAAGAGAACACCGTTACGGTGGTGCAGGATGGCTCGTTTGGGAAGGAATTATTCTTGGTTCCAGAACTGACCTGCATGTTCAGAGTATAACGATGACAGGCCACATCTATCGTGATGTCATTCTGGAACAACATGTACGTTTGTTTTGCGGCGCCATGGGTGCTGAATTTCTGTTTATGGATGACAACGCCCGTCCTCACCGTGCAAACAATGTAGACGAATACCTTCAATCGGAGGATATCCCCCATATGGATTGGCCAGTATACTCACGAGATTTGAATCCAATAAAGCATGTGTGGGTTATGGTTGGCCGACGATTTGCAGCCCGTCCACCCCCTCCCACATGTCTAGTGGAACTTCGGAGGGCATTGCTTGATGAGTGGTGTAATATTCCCCAAGATCAGATTGATAATTTGATACTCAGCATTCCTAGGCGTTGTAAGGCCTGTATTGCATCGTCCGGGAGACATACTCCGTATCAACCATCATACTAACCATGTTATACGGTTTCTTGTAAATAGGTATCCTTTTGAAATTTACTCCAGGGAGTAAAAATCGCAATTTTTATTAATTATGTCAAACATATAGCATATTTTTCGCTCTTTACCTCTTGTTTAATAAATAGACTTAACAAATAAGTCAAATTTGTTTTACTTCTGTCTCTTTCTTTGCCTGAACTTCATTATCCTTAATTTATGGACATGAGTGCACATTTTTTTTAATCTTGTAGGGGGAAAAATGGCACAACCAAAGCTTTTTGGATATTTCTTTAGATTTCCGAAGACGTAAATAAAATAAGATGCACTAATTGCACTATGTCTTAGCTCTTCTATTGAAGATTAACCTACATAATTTTTTTATACTTACCATTAAAAAAACTATGAAGGAATAATTAGTTCGACTTAGAGATAATGAGTTCATCAGAGAAAAGAAGAATTTTACGATCTTTAAGCTTAGTAGCAATAGAGTTACTAACATTTGAAATGTTATTTGTTATTTAAAAAAAACTCATTTTTAACACTTGCTCTTAATAAAGCTTTACAAAATCCGATTTTTTTCAACGAAAAAGCAAAAATAGTGATATTTACGCGTTAGTTCTAAGTCATTGGAAACATATTATCTTCAATGCAGCGCGAACAGATATTTAAACCCAAACAAAACTGTACACTTTTTTTTGCATTCAGACAAAAAAATTACTAGGCATGAAATTGGAAGATAATGATTAATTCAAGTTCTTCCAAAATCCTCTCATGTGCATTTTTCCCTTTTTTCCCCTTTTTCCCCTTCAATAGAAAACAATCAATTAAATTAAACATAGGAAAATAGCATCACAAAAATTCTTAAATAGAAAATGGTTAATCTGTAAAATATATTCTTTTTTGGCGCAAAAAAAAGAGATAATAATGCCTTATTGATAATAATGACTATTTTGCAGAAATTAAAAAAATCGCTGTTTCTCTATTTTTAGAATAATTGTTCTTCTGTTTGAAAACAAATCGATGCAGTAGTCTTTTTTACAACTCGGAATCGCTTCTTTTAGATTAGAACGTATTCAAAAGAACTTAATTCTCAATTTTTGTTTATTAAAATTTGAGAAGTAATATAATATGGTTGCCAAATTTGAAATAAACAACAGAAACAGAAAACTCAAATGAAAGTTTATTGAAGGAATCCAGCAACTTAATCCTTTCATATTAAAATGTGGAATATAAGCTGATTATATTTTAGAGAATATTTAAACTATGAAGAAACAGAAAAACTGAATGGATTACAAACAGAAAATGCATAAATATTGAACAGAATTATTTATAGCATTTTTTTACTGAACTGTGCTTATAAAGTATTTAATCTTTATAAATTATACTTGATTTTATCTTGAAATAAACCAAGATATAAGATAAAATATACTATCTGAATCCTTCTATTATATCCATCTTTAACCTATATATTTCTACTAAACTGGTGTAAGAAAAATGTTTTCGAGAGGTTTTGTCTGCATCATTCTTTTTTCACTAATGTTACTCGTCTTATTTAATATTTCATAGTTTTTTCAAGGTTTATTTTACAAGAAAAAGTAAAGCAGAAAAGTTAGACTTATTATAGAATAATCTTAAATTTTATACAGATAATCTCTTCTCTGAAACCAGAAAGTAAAGATAAATTAAAAACATTTTTGGCTAATTCACTCAAAGGAAAAACATTCTATTTTTAAAATATTTCATGATGTTATAGATCTAAAAATAATTTATAACTGAATTTGATGTCAAAAATATTGCCTTTTCAAACTAGTTCAAACTGTCAATTTAATTCTTGACAATGATAAATATACAATGGAATTGTATCCATATATCAGGTGAAATGTCCACAAATATGAACTTCTTTTTCTTAATGTGATAATATCTGAATTTCAATTCACCATCTAGAACTACCTTTTACCAGGGTGATTTTGATGCTTACTCAGCCGACTCAGAAAGCCATTACGTATATTTCTGTCCATTCATAATTTCTTTTGATTTATAGTTGTTATATATGATTTACTTCCTGATGATTTCATCTACAATATATTCGTTTTGTGATATTGTGTGATGCGTAAATGAAATCATTTGTCTTTGATTAAATGTGTTATGGAAACTATATTGACTGATGAGACTGCTTGTTTGCTGTCTCTCTTACATAATATTCGCTACCATTAGATGAAGTTTACAATGAATTTTCTGTTCATCGTATAGTCTTAAATGTTTTTTAAAACAAAATCAGTTGTTTCAATACATGCTTTTATGGCATTTAGAAAAAACACCTCTGAAATAATGAACATTTTACCATACTTATTTTCTGAAATTTCCAGAATTATTAAGAATAATAGTTAAAATTGCTAACAGTAGTTTAATTGTATTAAAATGCGATGAAATTTATACATTAATTTAACACATATTTGTATCAAAGTACAATGCAGTTTGTTTTTCATATATCTGAATTATTATTTTTTTTTACCTTTTTCCTTCATGTCACATTTGATAAGTAATTTCCATCTTTTTCTTATTTGTATAATACGCATTTCTTTCTAAAGAAATTACTTTAGAGAATTATAACTTCTCAAAGAATCTGTATAGGTAATTTTATCGTTGATATATATATATATATATATATATATATATATATATATATATATATATATATATCCTAAATATATAAGGAAATTTGAATGAGATAGGACGACAGATTGAATTCGTTACAGAATTTTTGTTTTTTCTTTCTTGTTTTTTTCTTTTTTAATTATTTCTTCTTTATAGTTATCTTTCTCTTTAACCCCTTAACTGCCATTGACGTATATACCCGTCTCGCTCAACCAGTACGTTGAATATTTAGGACGTAACGTATATATACGTTCCATTGAAATACGATTATTTCCTTTCAGCTGCTATTAGTAAAACTATATTGAATGCTTTGGAATGCAGTAAAATGACTTTGACAATGTTTGGTAAGGATCTACTAGTATCAGAGAAAATTTTGCTTGTTTATGGAGTTTTTCTTCCCTCCTCCGTCCACAATACATTGTATACGCTTGCCAATGTGAAAATAGGTGGCACTGGGGAGCAAATTGCGTAAATTTAAATGAGCAGTTAAGGTATTCTACAGACCGGCTCGTTTTTGTACATATTATGAAAAAAAGCAAAATACAGTCGAACCTCTACATTGCAAATTTTTCTATAAAGCGAACTTTTTCCTGGAACCTTGAACATTTCACGATTTTCTTCGTAAAATATTCTCTCTATAGCGAAGTGCATTTTCTATATAACGAACTTTTTCTTCTGTGATTAAATTTTTTTCTCCCTAATTTCAAGGTATTTCTGAACATTTCAAGTTATTCTCTCTTTAACACATTGTATGGTGGTCATAAATATTGTGAATTAGTTTTATTATTTCCTAACTCACCGAGAGCAATAGAGTTATGGACGTTTCATCCACCTTTAACCCCCCACTGTCCAGTTCACAAGAACCATCTTCGAGATGTCCCCTTTCAGTTTAGTCGTTCCATGTCCCCGTGTGTTCTAGTTATAAAATAATGTATGTTTAAAATTACTTGTATGCTTTAAATTAGAAAATGTCCTTAAATTTCATTAATTTGAATATAAAATTATTTGCTTAATATTGAAAATACAGTGTCTTGTTCGACATTCTTTTTTCTTGTTTTCCTTGCAGTTTTCTTTCTTTTTTTTGATGGGTAAGATATATAAAGTAAACATATATTAATTTTTAAAAAGTATGAATAATTACTTTTATTAATGTACAGTGTTTATGAATTTAAAATTTGTTTTATGTGGTTTATAAAGTATATTAAAAGATGAACCTCTATACAACGAATTTTCCATATAACAAACTTTCTTCCGGGGTTTAGCGACTTCGTTATATAGAGGTTCGACTGTACTTCTTAGCAACTATTTCTTTGACAGAGAAGTAATTACTCAGATGTTTGCCACTTTGTATTTTTAATGGAATAATACACGTAACTGTCTAGCTGTATTGTCGTTTTTCGAGTTCAAAAACATTAACTCTTGATTAAGCTTTTAACACAAACATTTTCGAACGGTAAATAAACATATAGAAAAACTATCGAAGAGTGAGTGCAAGAGAAATTCATACACAAAATGTTTTTGTGGCATAGGTGTACTATTCTATAAAAAGCTATGTACTATAATTGATGCATTTTAAAGTTAATAATGTTTTGCAATAGTTTTATCCTGAAATGTTGGATCTCTATAGTTTTCAAAAAGGCATGGTTATTGGTACTTAACTCATAGAACCTTCAGTGTCTAAAATAGCTAAGATTGTGGGTGTGGTAATCTAAAGCTATGCCCAGTTATCAAGAAAAGAATAATGCTTTACTTCTAAACTTGGAAACTGTGGGCGGTATAGGAAATAGTTAGAAAGGGATTAGCGAGTAGTTTATGAATATTTATCTTTCCTTTTATATTACTGAGCTGAATATATTGATTAAATTATGATAATTAATCAGGATTTCTGCTGTTTTAGAATTAATCCTCTTACAAGCCAATTTTATTTTTTTTATATGAATCTTAAAATGAAGAAGAAAACGTTGATTGGCAAAAAATGCTTAAGTAACCCATTAATACGTGATTTTATTTCACATATTTTTTTAAAAAATTCACTTATTTCGAAGTGTATTAATTCGACGGTTCAATATCACCACGTAACCTAGTGGTCATGATTACGAACTCATGTCCAGTGATTTGGAGTCTCGAATTCAAATCCTGATGCCATTGAAGACCCGACACGTAGAAGAGATAAAAGATATTACATATGTCGAGTCTTAAAGTCCACACGATGACGCATTGAGAAGTTAGGAGAGTGGATTAACAGCTCAGGATTCGTCTTCATCTCTTGATCGAGGCTCAAAGTTACGAGGTCAATCTACCATACCTCTCGTTTTGCTTTAGTGTGTGTGACTTTCATAAACGCATACTTGATGGTTAAATGTACGTTAAAGCAACAATAACTGAACTAAAACTTTGCGACATTCTTTTGAATTTATTTGTATGTGTTTATGTGAACATTAGTAAAAACGAACCTGAAAATCGAAAAAAAATAATTTTAATAACATCAAAAGCAAACTTTTTTTTTCTGTATATCAAAATTTATTTTTTCGAAAAATAAGGGATGAAGATACCATACATGAAAATATCATAATTCTCATACAGATTTTTTGTAATATTTTCCATTACTACATGTACGAAAGACAGGGATTTATTATTCCCTTTCGTTACTTTTGTACACCACACCGGCAAGCAGCTTGCACGCTACCTGATTCCCGCCATTTTTTCGGATTGACGAAAGTAAACCGCGATGATGCTCACGGAGTGTGAGGAGAGCGGGGTGCAGGTTCAAGTGTCATCCTCGCCCATTGACCTACGTTTACAATTACGAAGGATCACTCACGCCTATTTTCCATGAAGAAACCGGAGTCAACCACATTCCTCGACGTGTATCGAGATTCTGGTGAACAGCTGGCGAAGCTATGAACCTTGGAAGCCTAAGAAGGAGACCAAAGAGATGTTGTGATATTAAACACCAACTAATGTATCTTTTGTAATAAATCTGGTGATCTTACATGAATTCTCATGTGCGGAAATTAGACCTGTAATGGCCTACCGCCTGGAGAAGCCATCTCGTCATCTACTCGACCTAAATCTGTAGGAGGTAAAGATTGATGACCCAAGCTAGCCATGAGAAATCCAATTTATTATCTCCAAATATAATAATCAAAAGGCAAACCCACTATAGAAGGAAAATCTAAAGTAATATAACGTAGCTCAAAATCTTATGCAAATAAGCGCATGAAATCCTAATCGCTTAACTTTACTCAAAGTTATCCTAAGAATCGTAACTTCCTTAATTTATTTCAATAACTAAAGCTCGTCCTATAATCACGCGCCTGAATTCCGATCCTTACCGTAACAGCACTGCGTTCAGCAACTCAGCTTCCTTTCCTTCTCCTCCTCCCGATTACTAAACTACCACTATATATATACTATCTAATCTGCATGTCAAGGTTTCTTCTTGAGAGGGATGACTGTGAAATAACTCAATTGTTGACCCCAAAGATTCACCAAGAGGATGAATAGAAAATTCCGTAACGCCCGTCACAGATCTTCTAAAAAAGTTGCTTCAGTCCTTATCAAGCGTTAAAAAAACTATTTGACGTAACATATGATGTGTAACAATTTGATCCTAACTCAAGATGCCGAAAGCAAAGAGAACACGTGCTCCGTATGAAACTTAACTAAGATCTCGATAGACAAATTCAGTTCCTAAACTACTCTTTCTAAGAGAGCACGACTCCAAAGGAAGTACATTGAACTCTAAGGGGCCTCCAATTCTTTCATATGTGGCTTCTGAAGCGTACAAAGGCATAGGCTTTACTGAAGCCTTCCCAAATAACGAGGGACTGCTTTTATAGAAGAGAGTAATGTCACGAAACTCGTATGTCCATGTATCGCTAAGGCACAATATTCGACATAAAAATGAGAGTTTCAGAGTTAACATCCCGTGACAGAAATATCGAAAACTTTTGTAGCTTGCGTTTAAGTATTTTTTGTTTTTATTTCAGAGTTCCATAGAAGCTTCTAGAATATTCTTTAGATTTTCAGGAAAATGTTTTGGAATATTGTATTGTACAGTAGAACCAGTTTTTGTGTGGTCCTTTTTCATGCTATTTTATGTTTATGTGATATTTTATGCAATCTTTTTTTATGCAGCATATGAATTTCAACGGCTTTGGTGCCTCTCTGTAATGTTTTCTATCAATATAAATATATACTCTTCAAGACACTCTATTTATATGTTATAAACAGTCTCTCGACAATGCACTTTCATTTGCTTCCTCTCAACACGCTAGCAGTAAGTGCTTGATTGAAGACAAAATTTTCAATAACGGTGACATTATCGATAATTAGATAGACTATAAAAAGACGGATAAGAAGAACGGTATTCTTTGAGAGCATATAAAATAAATGCAGGGATCCAGATTTCCAACAAATCGAAAAAGCATTTTCTTAAAAAATATACCGATATCGAAGTGAGTTTGAACTTCCAAAAAGAGCTTCGTTCATGCATATCTGGTTGTCGTGACGTTTACAAGCAACTTACCAACCAGCCATCACCCCAAAAGCTTATCACTTTTTTATAATGCCACAAAATAAATCAGCTGAAATTGTATCATTAAGAGACGAAAGCGATTTTGAGCTATTTCAGCACATGAAGACTTGTTCTTTGAATTACGACAAGTAGCAGGGAATTATGTAAGTGCATTATGAAACCTTCTTCATGTATACAATGAGAAATTAAATGTTTTAAAAATGTTTCCATGTGTTATTTAATTATTTATTTTGTTTGGAAGTACTTTATCGTAAATTTTGCAAATAATTGACGTATTTTCTTAGTGAGACTTTTTTATGCGGTTCCTCTCCACCACATAAAAAGTATGTACAGTACCTCTACTGTATATTTGTACATACATCTACAGTATACCTGTACATACCTCTACAGTATGTTGACAAAATCGTTTGTTATGTGTAAGTATTTATGAAATATATTTTTCAAAATTTTTTGCGCGGTACTTTTTATGTAGTCTCTTTCTACTGCACAAAAACAGATTTTATTGTATTATATAAAGTCAGTGTTTCTCAAACTGTAGGGCACGCTCTCCTGCGGGGGGTGCGAGCATATTGAAAATAAAAGGTTTAAAAATTAATTTTTTGGAATGAAGAAAAACAAAATGCTTTCTGACATAATAAAAAAGGCACATTTGCACTGATATAATTTATATATATCATCTGGTGATCATCCAAAATAAAAGATTCCACGTTAAACGCTCATTAGCTATTTTTGATCCTATAACCAAATAAAAAATACATTTTGTTTGCTTTACTGTAATCCCGCAATGAGAGATTTTTTTATTACGTTTCTTTTAACTCCTAAAATACTACTTTTGACTATCATGTATTTGACCTTCAAACTTACTGGTATGTTTCACTCTATCTGTTTTTCTTTTAGGAAAGTTGTAAATAATATTTTTTTTTTGCTTTTTTTCATGTGAATGAGTTATATGATATAAGGATAAGCATACTGAGCACTTTGAAGGATAATTTAGCCAAGGTGTTTTTTTATGAGTATTCTGAAACATACAATGCATAACGAAAAACTTAATACGCAATTCTTTTTTAGATCTAATATCCATATTTTTTATTGAATACACTTTTGACACGGGATCAGTCATCTCATGCTCACGAAATTGTTAATTATCGGAAAAATGTTTATTTGTTACCAATGACCCTGACAGAGTATCCTCCAATGTGATAGTCTTAATGGGAACTAAAATGAATTTATCACATTTCGCCCTCTTTTTTTGAGAGTTGCAATCGTTTTTTTTACGATAAAGTTACTAGTTTTGATCGAGTTCCCTGCGCGACCGCTTTTGTTCAAAAATATTTTCTATGAACAAGCTACACTTTCCCCCATGAACAATTTTGTGGTTTTGATTGCTGTTTTGTACGACTTATTATGGTTTATAAATGTAAATGAACAGAATATAAAAAATGGGCTTCTGTGATCTCTATTGAATGAAGTTGAAACTGATCAAGCAATTGAACAACCTGCTGATATAATGCATATTAAACTAGATAGCGAAAATAACTATGAGGAAAGAGATGGACATGAAACGTTTGAGTTGAATTGAAATTTTCCAATGCTGCCTAAAGAACTCTTTGAAGAAAATTATAAAGCCATAAATATAGCCCTTCGCCTTGTCTAAAAGACACAGGGAAGAAAAATTCCAAAATGCTATTTGTAGATCATCAAACGACAGCAAAACTACAATAACATGAACAAAATATGACAGTTTTGCTGAAAAAAACGTTCCTGTATTGTTAGCGAAAAGTGTATGTGATTTATGTCCTTTATTAAGGGCACGCAGATTTGGAACATTTTTTTTTCTCTAATTATCTAAGAAATATTGAAAAGTCCTTGAAAGTAGGTAAGTATATTTTCTCTTAATTAAATTATTCACTGAAATTGTGATTCTTATCATGCATAGTAAAAAATAATAAAATAAATTATAGTTTAAAAACATTATTATTATTATTGTGAATCGAACTAAAAAGTTAAAAAAAAATAAAAATATATATTACTTAAAAGTAACATATACAAAATTTAATACTTATCTTGTTACTTTGTACGGTTTATAATTATGATCGTATTGTAGCTTTAGCACCAAGGTACGCTATTATTGCATACAATAAATTATTATTTTTTTTTGGGGGGGGTGCGATAAAAATTATGATTGAAAATTGGGTCACCAGTACTAAAATTTTAAGAACCACTGATATAAAGTCATGTACATTCAATTTGAGTCAACTTTCAGTAAAGTATAGAAACAGTGTTGAATAGATTTAAGTTGCATCCTTAACTCAATCTATGTTGTATTACTTTTATTTTCAACAATTAATAATACTTTTGAACTACACTGCTGGACAATTGCTAAGGACGGATCACATATTGCTATGTAGCATAACATTAAGCGAGACATGAGGCCTAGTAGGATAAAATATAGTTGCCACACTGTTCAGACATTAGAATAAAGAATATTTATTGTTCTGGAAAGTACAAAAGCTGTGAATCATCTCAAAGAAAAAAACATGTTAATTTGATCTGCGTACGGAGAAATGGAACAATGCATCTAAAAGTCAGCAGGCACCTTAAAGAAAGGTATCAATACGGGATATGTCCACCGTGGAGTGTGATGCAACATTCCACACGTCGTACCATACTTTGCAAAACATTATCCAGCAGCTGTTGAGGCAATTTATCCCATTCCTCTGTGAGTGCACGGATGAGGGTGTTCTTGTTTGTCGGAGGATAGTTTCGACAAGCAAGTTGCCTCCCCAAGGCATCCCACACATTTTCAATGGGGTTTAGATCTGGAGAACGCGCTGGCCATACGAGACGTTGAATACCCTCGCTGTCTAGACAATCCTGAACAGCGAGTGTTCGATGACATGTTGCGTTGTCGTCCATAAAAACAAATTTATCACCGACAGCACCACGGAAAAGACGAACATGAGGAAGTAGAACTTCATCAATGTATCGTTGACCCGTCATAGTCCCATTCGCAACCACATGTAGGCGCGTGCGGCCATTGATCATGATGCCGGCCCACACAAGTATACTGCATGTCGGATATCGGTCCTTTTCCTTGATATTTTCTGGACGATAAGCAGTACCACTCTCGCGCCAGATCAGTTGGCGTCTACAATCTGACGACAGACTGAACCTACTCTCATCTGAGAATAGTACGCATGCCCAGTCCTGTTCAGTCCAATTGTGATGCTCCCGACACCATTGCAAACGGGCAGTTCGGTGCTGTCTGGTCAATGGGACACACACAACAGGTCTGCGTGCGTATAGTCCTCCTCCCCTCAAACGTCTGGCAACAGTTTTTCGGGAGATCTGCTTTCCTGAGGCAGCAAGAAACTGATTTGCCACCTGCTGAGCTGTGTTGCACCGGTTCCTTTTTGCTGATAGGACGATATATCTGTCTTCTGCAGGCGTCGTACTTCTAACACGACCTCCCTCGTGCCGTCTACTACACATTCCAGTAGTTTTAAATGACTTACACAGCCGTGAAACAACGCTGTGAGCGATGTCGAACTCCCTGGCAACTTCGGTTATTTTTCGCCCTTCTTCGATCTTTCCAATAATTCGGCCACGCATAAAATCATCTATGTGATGTCGGGAAGACATGCCAAAAATTTTAAGTTTGTCTATTAAATCTTTCCTGTTAAACTTTGACTTGAAACAACAACTGTCCACACGCATCAACACTTTAAAGCTCTTATGAACGCTACCACGTGATGAACAGACGTGGAAAAAAAATTTGCATACTCATACTTCTTACTAATATCCCGCACCTATTCTAATTTTCCACATTTTGCTTCCTTTCATTTTGTGGTTGCTATGGATGATAGTGTTATCTGTCCTTAGCAATTGTCCAGCAGTGTAATACATAGACATGTAACGCGATAACGTTTTGATCTCATATTTTTTTTCAGCTGAATTGTCTGTAAACAATGCTTCTTTATTACTTAAATATTTGCATTTAGTGATTTTTGAGCATGGATATTTCAAATATCTAACATTTTCTTGTATATTGCTATTTATTTTTGTTAATGTATTTAAAAAGTATTGTATTTAATAACATTATCGTTATATTTTTCGATATTGATACATATCTAGAAAAGTTGAAAAATTATTCAACGATTAGTGGAATTTCTAGATAAGTAATAAATGTCGAATACAAATTTTATATCATCAGAATTTGGAAAAATTATTTTTCTATTTAAAGCCTCAATGACTTTTAAGTATTAAATTAAAATTTTACGAAATTTGAAAGTTAGATATATCTAAATATGAAAATGAATTAAACCCAAAAAATTCTGCCATTTTAGAAAAGAGTTTTTAAAATCAATACATTATTTTTGGTAAATTAATAAATTAACCTCTTAGAATCCTAATTTCTATTTATTTTTGTTTTGTAAGTGAATATCTATTTTATCCATCTTCGATGGCAAATTGTTGGAATTACTAAGAATATGTTTTTTTTTAATTTTGAAGACTGTATACACACACACACACATTTGAGAGTTTTCTAAGAAGTCAGTTTTTAAATGATGCCACAAAATTACCAGTACTAAAATTTATTTAATATTACAAAAAGAAACAGGAAAAATGTTTAACTGCCTTTTATTAATGAAATTATTTACCGAATTGCTATTTATGTATCCTCTGATAAAAGTATTGACAGAGTGAAAGATAAATTTAAATGGTAGCTTAAGAACTAGAAATAACAAAATGCTACTAAAAAGGTTTGAGAAAAATATATATCCAACACTAACTTTAAAAAAAAATGCACAAAGCCCTCTTTTCTTGCAAAAATTTTGTGCTGATTTGAAATAGTTCTTATGTCCTGAGAGAAGAGAAATTCAAAAAGCTGTGCTAATATTTCCTCTAAATTTATTTATCAATCACATATGAAAACGAATTATTTAGAGTGTAATATTGATACTAAATTTTACATAAAATTTGGGAAACAAAATGAATTTTAAAAAATACAGATAATATTATTTAAACAATTTTCATAGGAAATATGACCAAAAATATCCTTTTAATATACGCATGTTTTTTTTACGAATACCCGAATAAAACTCAAGATTTTAAGGCAGCTGGATATAACTGCCCTCTTTCCCTTCAAACAAATTATCTTCCCATCAAATTATGTCATCTGCTTTATTTCTGTAGAAATGCGTTGATCATGCACTAATCGATTACCACAGTAAATTTTGGAGTGATAGAGCCATTTTCAGAATTTAGAGCAAGAGGGATAGTAAGTTTCAACAATAGTGTTCAAAAACTAATATATATGCATCCTAATTAATTTAATCTTCTCACTGAGTAATATTGAATGAACCATCACAGATTGATTAAAAATTAATTTGCTACTTTTATAGTAAGAAATAATGTGTGTTTAGATATCGTACTCTTCTATGCTCTTTCACATCAAGAGTTTACGGAATTTTACTCGAAATTCATTTAAAAAAATTTCTTTCTAATGCAACTTTAAAAAAAAAGAAACAGGAACAATTATGAAACATAATAATGGGAAATACGTATGATACATAAACAGTACCTTATGAAATAATTATGTTTATTTGTAGGAACACATTGAACATAACTGAGTTGAATATTATTTAAGGCATGCATAAGGTATTTCTGAAAACAAGATAAGAGTTGTGATATTTTTAAGGTATGCATTTTTATATTTTAGTACATTAAATATGATATTACGAGTTATTTATTAGTGCTATGGGAAATTGCAAGACAAACAATAAAAGTTAAGAATATAAAAATCCAATGAATTTAAAATAATTACATGAATTGTGAGACAGAAACAGTAACATACTTAAGAATTTTGTTGCAAGAACTTTAAGTATAAAAACATTAAAATAAATGTAATGTTTTTAAAGGAATTATTTATTGTGTTGCAGATAAAAAAAATTCCACAAATCCTTAAGCAGCAAAATTATCTAAAAAGACCAGCAATTGCTAACATTTTCCATTATTTAATGATAAACACATTTGTTTTGTGCTACAAGAAAATATGCGTTCGTAGAGCTAACTTCCAGTAATTTATTAAAGGATAATGTAATACAATATTCTAAAAGAAAATTAAAAGTGAAAAAAATAAAATTATTCTAGATGTCTTCAGAAAAATTAGATTCCTAAGTATGCATCTCATATTATTTACATATCTTTATTTTGCGTAATACAGATGGTTTACCTTAATTTATGTGTATTAGATTCGTTTATTATTAAGTAATTAGCTAAAATTATAGAACATGCTACCATGCATGCATAAAAAAAACTCTAATATTTTTTTTCTACAAAAAAAAAGATAAACATGAAAATATGAGTATGGATTACAAAATGATTACTGGTATGTTGTAAAAATGATTATCGAACATATTTGTGTGCTAAGAGGACTAAAATCATTCTTTGGATTCATTGAAATTCTAGAAACTGCATCAAATCCTACAAGCATGTCCAGTATCTTGACAACGAGGATGGAAAAAACGTGAATGGCTAAAATTATGAATAGCAAGAAAAACAGTAATTATTTAATGGAAACAATAGTACGTTGAAGAGCTTTGTTTTATTCCAAGAATATACTGTTGGAAAAATATAAATAGATAGTTTTAGTTCCAAATTATTTACTTATATATTTCCACTACTTATTACAGAATTTCAGTTATTCCCAATTTTTCACTTGTACATAAATATAAAGTTAGCTAATTTTGTTAATGCTTGATTAACTTCGAAGTTCTTAAACACATTCTCTAATCGGACTTTTGCTCAAACATTTGTGGCCTAGTTTAAAATTCCATTATGTGATACATATTTGTAAATAATAATAATTTTAAAGAACTATTTTCTCTTTCCAGGTAACCCTCAACCAGATAAGCTTTATGTGAACAAGAGTTGTCATTCATTAATCCAGAACCAACTCTCCCTCTAAGAAGTCCCACATAGGGTTTTAAAACTTCGTTTCAATATCTCATAGCTGTCTAGGAACGTGTGTCAGTTTGATTCAAGGTTATGCCATCGTCTAAAATATTTTTGCAGAAACCACCCCACCGTGATAACATAATGCCCCACTTTCGCCTCTATAATGCTTTTCTCTGATAAGGGAGGGGTGGTTCTCTGATATCGGCTCTTCGGATACCAGTAAGCAAAAAATCAGTTCTTAGGCTGAATCTCAATTTATTTGTTAAAAAAGAACGGTTCTCCAATCAAGTCTATCTTGTGTACCACAGAAAACGAGACACAGATAACGTGTCTTCTAGAATAAGCCCTCTCTTAAGGTATCCGACTACGTTCAGAAACGTGATTTTAAAAAAAATGTGCATAAATGGATAATTTTCATGATATTTAGTGTCACTCAGATTGGAATACATGCATAAAACTGTTTTAAGGACATTTTGACAAAAAAAAAAATATTTAAATATAATATTGTGGCAAAAATTATTTTTTCCAATTGTTCTCCTTCTGTGAAAAATGGTTCTATTATAATAATATTTTGCCTGTATATAGTTCACCCCTCTCTACAGAGACTAGACTAGAATTTTTGAAAAAATCACATTGTTTTCAGAGTTACAACCGATTGAAATAATTATTCGCGTTTTTTTCTTAAAACTGCTCCCCTCTGTTGTCGTAAAATATATGAATAAAACCACTTCTAAGTTATATATTTCGTAAATTCTGGTTGAGTCTCTGAACAGGGGTCTGAGCTATATACAGGCAAAATATTATTCTAGTAGAAGCATTTTTCACAAAAGGAGAACATTTGGAAAAAAAATTATTCTTAGCTAAATTTTTGCCAAAGTATTGTATTTAAATAATTTTTTTTTGTCAAAATGTCCTTAAAATAATTTTATGCGTGTATTCTAATCTAAGTGACACTAAATATCATGAAAACTATCCATTTATGCGCTTTTGAAAATCACGGTTCCTAACGTAGTCGGATACCTTAAGAAGCTTTCGCAAGGAATTGTCAATAGTGAATCTTGGGTCCCAGTAATAGTGTAGAGCTCACGTATGAACTGTGAATGACAGCTTTCTTGTATCGTGGAGCTGTAAATACCAAATAAACGATTCTCATTTGTCATTGTGGATCTTGTTCAGGACTTATCGATATAGATTCAATATCCAGAACCTATTTCCACTTATAGCGTTATAAAGTTTATCCAACTCTTATGAGAAAAATGGTGCATTTCGTGAAGGAGTACGAGTTCGCAAATTGCGTTCCCAGTCAACTGATATCCCCTTCACTGCCAACTTATATTCCCTTCTTAAGCGCAACCCCGAAAACAGACCTGCTCAAGCTTATGTAACTCACTCTGAATATCTGTGTTATTCTTAGGCGGCCTAATTAATATCTTTGGTTAAATAACTTTTGTAAAAAGAGAAAAATATTGTAAATTACCTTAATTTTTTTTTGCCCACGAGTGTTTATATATATATACTCGTATTAGGATCCTGTAAAGCAAGCTTAACCCAATTTCACTGTTCTAAATCAGTGACAGCTCTAGAAAACATAATAACTTTCCATTTTAGTAAATTGATTTTCTTTATATCTACTTATATTTTGGCGGGTTTCTATAGGTTTTCAAATCTATTTTCATCTATTCGTTGCTTTGCAGGATTTACAATTTGTCTATACATGTTTTATTTTATTTTATTTTACTATATATAAATATATATATGGCTGCTTTAACTTAGAGATCATGCTCCCGAGCTAGTGGAGTCGAATTGTGCGGTCACAACCCACTATTCGTATTAGGCCCTGTACAGTAGTGGATGCATAATACATCTGTCGAGGCTCAAAGTCCTTTCAATGGAGTAGTGTGGATGTTAGGAGAGAGAGTACCAACTCATATATCATCCTTGACATTTGACCATGATTCAAAATTACGAAGATCGTCAACAGTAGTTTTCTTGTTGCTATACAGTGTAACATAATTTAAAATCAAATCAAAGATATATATATATATATATATATATATATATATGTGTGTGTGTGTGTGTGTACTGTATTAGCAGTTTATTGATGAATGCACCAATAAAGTTTGAATTTAATGAATGAAATTTGTAAACACACACAATTATAGAAATATATGGAAATTATATCAGAAAGAGTTATAAAATACATAAAAGTACATGAATGTATGAGAGAAGGAAACACTGTGAAAGTTGTTGACATATACATTATTTTCAAGTTCTTCAATGCTGAATCCTCCAGATAAGATCATGCAGTAGAGCAGAAAGGAAAAGGAAAAACATACATAAAACACGGAAATGTAAGAAGGAATAATATTTGATGAAAATATTGAACAATGTTGTGTTTCATTCGTCTTATACATATTATTTTGCTTCCCTCAGAAAATTCTAAGAATTTCCATTTCTTTCAGTTTTTGATATACACTCATGTGTCCGAAATATTTTTATATATATGTATTCATATGCTTTCAATCCACACTTTTCATCTAAATCATTGATATACATATTCTTGCATTCTAAGATTTTTATGTGATTCTGCTATATAATAAACTTCGGTAAGCAAATGAGTAGCTCACATTTTAACCCTGTAATTTTAGTAATTATATATTTTTTTTCAAAAAAAATGTGAAACTTTTACTAAATTTTTGGTCTAAAATAAGTTTCTATCTTTCTTTTTTTTATTAGAACAGTCAGTATTACAAGAACTTACTTTTTCCCATGTCTTAAATTTTTCGAAGAAAATGGTTTTATATCTCCACACGTTGCATTTGCTTTTTTTTCTGAGCTACATATATAACCTGCTTGTAATATAGGGTGCTAAATGATTGAGAAAACTTGAATATAATGTAAAACTATTCCAATATATTCGATAAAAGTCGAGATAGTTTTTTTGGTGAAAAGTATTTAATAGTTTTTTCCTTCCTGTGAACGACTTATATGCCGGATTCTAATAACAAACAACAGAAAATTAAATGCATTTGGTTATAGATATATATATAGACGAAAGAAAAATATATATTTAAATTTATCAGAGAAAGCTAAAATTTCAAGTTGGAGATTTTACAAGCAGTGACCTTTGAAATACTCCAACGGCAAATTATGGTAAACACAAAAGAAGGATCGCAATGACATAAAATCTCTTTTGCATAAAGCGCTCATAATTAGGTGGTCGTAATAGAGTAGCCGTATGTTTATATAACATGTTTGTTAGGAATCTCTCCGCAATAACTTTTCTAAACGTACTCCTATCATAATCAACGATAAATAACTAAAACAAGATGGTACAAAAGAGATTATTTTTTTAGCAAAAACATGATTTCATTGTGATTAATCTCTAAATTATAAATACGATACAAAAAATGTACTGTAATACATATATAATTGTTTTAAACTATAAGAAAGCATACATATATAGTGTGAAAGTCCTTTCAAAAACTTTTACTTGCAACTAAAGCAATTAATTCACTAAGTATGCAAAAATTATTTCATGGCAGTATAAGTTAAAATTTCTTAAAGTATAAAAAAGGAAAATATAGTGAAAGACACATTTTAAAACCATACAAATTCATTTTCTAAACATGCTGAAATTTTCCCTTAGCACTTTTAATACAAATGCGAAAACTCTTCAAGTGTGTAAGTGGCAATTTACTAACCATTTCACGCCGGCTTGCTTCCTAACAACTGCATGCTGTTGTCTGAGGAATATCAGGCAAGTGAACTATTCACTGACCCACATAGTTTAAAATTCATGCTTTTCCGAATTATGACTGAGTGACTTCTCATAACGCATAAGTCTTTCCCGCATTTGGAAGATGTAGAACTAAGTCATATAAAACTATTTCCATTTACGATAAAACAAATTAATTAATGGTTCTTAGTTTTTTTTCTTTTATGAAAAGAGACAAGGGTATCATATTCCAGAAAGGAGCCTTAATATGTTTTAAAAATATTATTGAAACTGGATAATACAACAACATTTTTTTATTACACTGTTATTTTTGTCCAGTGAAATTGTAATGAGTTTCAGTGTCGTTCCGTGGCATATTCTTTAATTGTAAAATTAATTTAAAAACAGCTTTCCGTAGAAATGACTTTATTTATGCAAATACTTCTCCTATTTAAGTGTCAGTCGTTAAGTAGGCGGGGTAATGGTTAAGTGTTGATGGCAAGCTGATTTCTAAGAGTTAGAAGACAGGGACTTGTGGTCGCTTATTTTAAGATTAATA
This sequence comes from Trichonephila clavipes, assembly GCA_019973935.1. Classification (NCBI taxonomy): domain Eukaryota; kingdom Metazoa; phylum Arthropoda; class Arachnida; order Araneae; family Nephilidae; genus Trichonephila; species Trichonephila clavipes. The sequence goes on from BMAU01015546.1 coordinate 129,963, forward strand.
GCAGAATAAGAATCCACTGAAACCATTGGAAGGCTTCAACCTTGAAGCTGAACGAGTTATCAGGAGGCGAGCCGGACCATTCAAAGTGATTTAAGCAAGATAAGTACCTTCCATAATTTAGTTATCTAAATTTGAATTAAGATTTCGTATTGCCCCTAAAGTTTAGTTACATTTCGTAAAGTGTTACAGGCTTAGTAAAATTAGTTATTCTAAGATCATGTATTTTTCTTCCTCGAACCCTCCTGTACCCGCTACCTCCAGGTCGCGAAGATATGAGTGAATGAGAGTGAGAGTTATATTTACGCCCCACTATTTAGCTACACGAGGGCTATTGTCCACGGACCTAGTAATTTTAAACCATGGTCAAGTGACGAGGATGATACCTGAGCTGGAACCCTTCTCTTCTAATTTCCACAACATACTAACGGGAGGATGTTTGAGCTTCGTCAAATTTAACGAGTCATGGCACTCGGTACACGGAGGGTTACCATGACAAATATCACAGACGATTTATTTTTCATTTCATCATTTTTCTGTTTAAGATACTGATAAATACGAATCATTCAATTATAGTTTTATTATAATCTCATGAGCAAACATAGAGCCAAATACTGAAGAATTCGCGCTCCGGGTATCCCCCTAAGGAGAGGTAACAAAAATAACATAAAAGAGCTCCACTTCGGGAATAAAGTCGCACAAACTTACCCCTTCGATGAAGACTTTTATACAAAATTTATAATACAGAGTGTTTTTTTTCCAGGTATAGAAGTTTAAGTTGGCATTACTTTCCAGGATGGCGACCGATTTAACAGCTATCAAGTGATTTATTCTCAGTTTGGGGTTTGGCAATTCATCATGAATAGACTCACGCCTCATAGAGATTCGTCGAATGGGCCCAAAACGAGATTGCCGTTGTTCTCGATTTTCATAAGCGAATTTTGTTTAGCGATGAAGTGAACTTCTGGTTGAATGGCTACGTCAACAAACAAAACTGCCGCATTTGGAGTGATGCTAATCCACAAGTGTATGTCGAAACACCGTTACATCCAGAAAAACTGACTGTTTTGTGCGCTTTATGTGCTGGTGGAATCCTTCATCAAAAACAATGAAGACCACAACGTTACAGTCAATGGTGATCGGTATAGAGCCATGATTACTACCTTTTTCATTCCTGAACTGAACAGTCATGATGTCCAGGAGCTGTGGTTCCAACAAGACGGCGCAACATGTCACACAGCTCGTGCCACAATCGATTTATTGAAAGACACGTTTGGTGACCGCCTAATTTCACGTTTTGGACCTGTGAATTGGCCTCCAAGATCTTTTAATGATTTAACACCGCTAGACTATTTTTTGTGGGCTATGTAAAGTCATTGGTCTATGCGGATAAGCCACAAACGCTTGACCATTTGGAAGACAACATTTGCCGTGTTATTGCCGATATACGGCCACAAATGTTGGAAAAAGTCATCGAAAATTGGACGTCCAGATTGGACTACATCCGAGCCAGCCTTGGTAGCAGTCCTATGCCAGAAATCATATTTAAAATGTAATGCCACAAGATTATCTTTCGAATAAGAAAAATTCATGTCAATCGAATAATACATCGTTGTTTTATTGCAATTTAAAGTTCTATACCTCTCAAAAAACACCCTTTACTTATAATAAAAAATAGGTATCATTGCTCAATCCATAATGTACTCAAGATACATTATGTTGACTGGAAAACTAACAACTACTAAGTTAACGTACACCAGCAATGGTAATATACATAAAAATCGAACTAAAAAAACGTTTTAATTTAGTACAGAAAAATCCTTTGTTTGAATTTGCTAAATTATATATTAAATAAATGTGTTGTGTTTGTAACAGTGCTTCTTAAACTGTTGCCCACCTTAGGGTGGCCTAAAAACCGTACGTATTGGGCGCGAGCAGATCGAAAAGTCGAAAAAGAAAGATTTAAAAAAATTACAAATTTTCCGAAAGGTAGCAAAACAAAATACACTCTGAAAAATAAAATAAACGTTTACGCTGATATAATATACTTATAAATGTACTGCACAATACATTTGATAATTAATTTATTAATACTAAATTAAGAAATAGTTTAATAATTATTAGTGACTCCCATGGGCTTGTATCATTGCCTAACGTATACACACAATTTAATAATTTTCTTGATAATTTGTACGGTTTATAATTAAAACCGTATTGTAGCTTACCGTCAAAATACTTTATTATTGAATTCAATACATTGTTATTGCATAAAGGGGGCGCGTTGAAAGTTACGATTGAAAATTGGGTAGCAAATATTGAAAATTTGAGAAGCACTGGTTAATAATTCGTGTAGCTGTTTTCGAAGTTGTCTTACTTACCTTCTTGACACAAGCGCTCTTTGTAAAATTCTGTGACCTTGGATATCGCTCAAAGTTGACACGGGGCATCTTGTCTTTACCTGCTAAGTCTAGAAGAGACCACTCAGGCCACTCAAAAGTCTAGAGTAATTTTTTGACTCCGCTAATAGTTAAACTGTAATTCCTCCACTAACAAAAATACTTTTCCTAATAATTTTCCGTACTTTCACCATTATTTTCCAATAGCCTTCCTAACAACCTGCTCTTTCAACAAACATTATTTTTTCTCAAAATAACTTCGAACAGATGGTACAGAAATGTTCTCATTAAAAGTTTTAGGTTTTTGATCAGGTTTCCTAAAAGTTTTGGTATACTTCGAATGAACAATACGGCAAATGTCTTGTGTTGGGACGAAAAGTCTAAGTACCAAGGGTACATACTACGATTTATTAAAAAAACTTCGATTTAATGGCTTTTAAAATTTCTTTTTTGCCCCTTATGCGCATGTATTATGTAAAGCTCCTTCTGCGTTCAAAATACCACAAAAAGCTAGCCATTTAATTTTTCAAAGAAAAATTTTTAAATTCCTGAGAGAATTTTAAGATGCCATTCCCCTCCTATAATGATTGAGGTATTCAGATGAAGTTTAAATTAATAAGTCGAGCAATGCATAACAAAAGTTAATATGGGTTTTGTGATAACACCAGATTGATATTCGTAAACAAATTTTTTTATGGATGCTTATTGAAAATTCCCAGAAAAATGTAAAAGTTCTAAATTCAGCTATTTTTTTTAAAAAAAATAGTGTTGCTTTGATTCAAAATTGCTTACCAAGTTTTGTTATAGTTTAGAAGAGGGGTGGACAGACTTTTCCAGGGTACGGGCTACTTCGAATTTTTTCTAGGTGCTGCAGTCCACCTAGTCAGCTAAGAAAAAAGTCCACAACATTTATAATAACTTAATAATAAATGCGGAATATTTACTTACCTGCATAACAACAACAAAGTAAATTACACTTTTGAAACCACGTTTAAGGCAAAACGGAATATACAAACATAATAATATAATGGTCCCAATTATAATAATATAACGTGATTCATTTTTTTATTATCAAGCAATTCAAAATGCATTAAAAATAAAACATTTTCATATAATCTCGCAGTTATAGTCAGTAGAAGAATAAATCTACACACTGTCAACCAATCTTGAATATTTCGCTATATAACTGCAAATCTTCAGGCGTTCACTCAAATATGCCGTAGCGATCCACCAGTCGATCCCGATCGTTTTACTGCTGACCCCTTGGTTAGAACAACATTTTGTTATAGTTTGAAAAAATATATAATCTCATTTAGCGCAATAGAAAAAAGCCGTAACATTTTAAATGAAGACAAATTAATTATTTTTTGCTTTCTGAGATAAGTCAGTTTAAAGTTCTTATACGCCATTGGGATGCGAATAAAAGCTAAGATAAAAATTATCAAAACTCTGGATTTTTAATTTAGAATTTTAAACTTTTATGAGATTAGAGATAAAAAGAATGATGTAAAGAAGTTTTGATTTGATTTTTTGCCCGATATTTGTCATTTGAGTCATACTGTGTCCTCTTACACCAGCGTTTCTCAACCTGTGGCCCGGGTCACCGTAGGGAAGCGTGATAATTCTACGAGGGAGGAGCGATCATATTGAAAATTTGAAAACAAAAGGTTATTTAAAATACTTGTTAATTTACTGAAAATAAACAAATACATATTTTAACATAATAAAAAATAAAATACACATTTACATTGATATAATACACTGATAAATGTATCAGTACTGCACGATGTATTTTATAATTAATTTAACAATACTATAAGTTAAGAACAAAATTAATAATTACAAGTGTCCCCAGGAGCTTGTAAATAAAATTATATACAAAAATTAACAAAATTATTTTATAAATCTCTTAACTGCCAATTAAAAGTTATGCGATTCTCTCCTCAATGCGAACGTTTTCCACGAAAGCGCGCGTATGTGATGTATGGAGGGGGAGGAATAAATAAGCAAATTATCTGAAATAAATAAATCGTTCGCAAACACTGTTAATGTCTTTTTATTGCATTCCAAGGCCTTCGGAATAATTTTTTGAATATCAGTGCACAGAAAGACGCATATGTACGTCCAGGGCAATTAATGCTTTGGCTGTTCGAGACGTTTATATACGCCAGTGGCATTTCAGAGGTTAAAGTCGTATTGTAGCTGTAGGGTTAAATTATCGTATTACTGAATTCAATACATTATTATTGTATGGAGGGGGAGGGGCACGATGATAATTTTGGTTCAAAGTTTGAGAAGCACTGTCTTACATGAAATGCTTCCTACTCACAAATTTGACAAAAGTGTACACGTAGTGTACAAGTCATACGTCGGGCCAAGCCCAATATATACTTTTTCACGACCTCTTATAAAGATAGGCCTAATGTAAGCTACACCAGTTACTTCATATACGCTTGTATTTTAAATTGCAATGAAAAAAACTATTTAGTTTCTATATTTGGGCTCAAATATTTTACACAATACACCAGCTTAAGCCAGTTTTTAAGATTTTCCGTCCACGGAGATTCCAATATTTATCACGAAGCTCCGCTAATTTTATGGAATCAACTGAATGAAACAGCATCTGACACTTCTTAGTACTAATAATTTCCCAAATCTACTCTAACCAGGAAGAATCCAGAAGTAATTTCTGTGAAAGTTAAAATTAGAATATTTTAATCTACCACCTAATCAAATTATTCTATCTTGGTTTCCCATCCAGTATAGTGGTTAGTCACGCTGACAGCTGGGCCGTAGAGCCTGGGTTCGAATTCCGGAAAAGGCACGGATGTTTGTAAATGTATAGTGCCTGCGTAACACTCTAAATATTCGACGATCTGCATGTGCTCTCGTATGGTTGGTGGAAGGAGAAGAGAAGTGGGAAGCCCTTGACCATCCCCCAAGGTGTTCTCCCTCAAAATTGGGGTGGAAATGAGCTAAATCATTCAGTCACCTGCATGATGCTCAAAGCTACGGAAAACATCAGGTGCAAAGAACCAGCCAATTGACACGAAGAATTTCTTGGACCTCGATCGGCCACTGTCGATCAGTTGGTATCAGCAGCAATAGCACAATACATTGTACATACAGTAACTGTATCGAATTGCCGTGACATTCAAATAGAAAAATTGCGATTCAAACAAATTATAATTGTATTACAAGAATATATTTTGTGAAATATTATTCTATAAAAGTTAAGATTCCTAATAACATCACATATTTATAAATGATTAATGCTGTTAATGCTCGATTACTCTATTTAAATGTATTACTTCATAACTGTTTTATCGCATATCAAGTAGAATAGATTGTTGAAATGATATGAAACATTAAACTGATGGTGAAAAGATATAATTAATCTCATCTGGTTGTTTAACAGTTTTAAATAGCGTGAAGAAGCAGTTGAGCTGTCATCTTTACATAAAACACACCATTAATATCTTCCAGATTTTCCCTTAACTCCATTAAAACCTATTTATCATATTGTGTATGAAAACTATCTGTCTTTTACCTCTATACTTTTTTTTTATTCAATTATATTTTTCTAAGCTTTAAAATGAAACTCGTTCAGTTCTGAAAACACCCAGCTCATTCTCATAACTTGGAGGATTTCCAATTTCTTTTATGTGGACGAGATGTATAATGTTGTGTGATAAATGGGGATTATGTTTCAACATTCAATTCTCTCTCAAGTATTTTTTTTTATAATTAATTCCTCTCAAAACTTTTTCCAGTTTTAAACATTCTTAGAACGCGAATGTGTCTTTTGCATGTAAAAGTATGTTGATTATAATGTAATTAAAGTTATCACTTCATTAAAAATTCTTAGTTTGATAATTTATTTAAGTTATAATCTGTATAAAGATTTTAGTATTGTAAAAAAGCCAATCTTCTCTCTCTCATTAGGCAGCATTTTTATTTAGAAGGGTTATAATGATTTTCTTTGAAATAAAACAAGGAAGAAACGTTTAAAAGATTTTCTTGATCTGAAAGCAATAAAAAAGATCAATCAGAATGCAGTACTTAAATTTAAAGATGTTTACGTATGAAGGTATTATTTTAAGATAATTGTTTTTTTTTCTAATTAAAAATTGACTTTTCAATAATTAATATGTTTTCGAATCTTTTGAAATAAAACAAATATTTCAAGCTACGGAGGTATAAGTGATCTCTCATAATAATAAACATTACAAGTAAAAATGCCTTTTAAATTCTCTGGTAAATTAATTTTTTTATCTATGGATAATAACTTTAAACAAAAAAAATCCAAGAATTTAAAAAAACAAAACATTTATGGAAAATAATTATGCTTAAGAAATTGTTCGAAAAAAAAACTCTATTATATTATTCATTATAGATACGTTTATATATATAACAAACTTACATGAAATTAAATTTTCAGTTATTGAAACCTCTTCTGAAAAATTGAAATTATTTAATTAATATAAATTGATTCTTCAGGGGTGCAATTCGAATGCTGGCAAAGTTTCAATGTCATTATCCATTTAATCCACAAATGAATGTTTTGCAAACTTCTACGATGTTAAGAACAACTATTTGTTACACACATATCTGTTTTATTACTACACGCACGCACACACACACACACACACACACATATATATATATATATAAGTGTGTGTGTGTCAGTGTATCTTATAAACTCATCTAGACATTTAAAACATCTAGACACTTACAGCCTAAAATGTCTCGCTTCAATAAATATATTAGGTGAGTATGCCAAAATGTTACATACAATTTAATTTCGCTGAATAAGTACGGGGACGCGTTTTCGTCCCCCCACTTATCATTTTCATTGCGCAGACTGGGATAAATTCACGCGGTTAGCGATTATCACCGGCACAATGGTCCAGAACAGGGCAGTTGATGAAGCAGTCTTCAATGTCACTGAAGCTATTCGGAATGCTGCCGATGCAGCCATTCCCAGAACATCTAATTCTCCTCGAAAGCTGTGCAAACCATGGTGGAACGCTTCCTGCCAACAAGCCAAAAAGGAGCAAATGAGGGCGTGGGGTATTTTCAGGAGGTACCCCACATCTGATAATCTCATAGCGTTCAAACGTGCGAAAGCGTTAGCTCGTAGAATACGTCGTCAATGCCAGAGAGAATCTTGATCCAGTATGTGTCTTCAATCACATCGTCAACTACCAGCCAACAGTTATGGAGAAAGGTCAAAGCAGCGAATGGCCTTTATCGGGAATTTAACATTCCGATATTGAAACTTCTACTGCTTTGTTTTCGTCACCTTTAGATGTGGCCAACTTGATTGGCAAAACATTTGCTAGTGTGTCCAGCTCCGATTCATATAGCCCTGCATTCCAGGCGACTAAGAATCGTTTAGAGCGGACACCTATCAACTTCAGGTGCCGACAACCTTTACCATATAACTGTGACTTTGACATGTTTGAATTGAAGAGAGCCTTATCATCGGCCCACAATACTAGTCCAGGTCCTGATGGAATTTCCTATGAATTGCTTCGCCATTTGAACGAGGATTCACTAGTAAGTCTACTTTACCTATTCAACCGAATATGGAGGGAGCAGGTGTATCCTACTCAATGGCGAGAAGACATAGTGATCCCCATTTTAAGACCTGGAAAAGATCCTAAGAACCCTCTCAGCTATCGACCGATAGCACTCACGAGCTGCCTTTGTAAGACACTAGAACGTATGGTCAATGCCCGTCTCGTTTACCAGTTAGAAAAGAACAAATGCATTCCTCTGTTTCAGAGTGACTTCCGTAAAGGAAGATCCACTCTCGACAATATTATTACGCTAGAAAACAAAATCCGAAACGCTTTTGTCCGGAGGAATCATTTAGTTTCTATCTTTTTCGATATCGAGAAGGCATATGATCGTACTTGGCGCTATGGGATACTTCGCACTTTATTTGATTTTGGATTCAGAGGCAATTTGCCTACTTTTATTAAACATTTTGTACAACTTCGTACTTTTAGAGTGAGACTGGGTGGCACTCTCTGCTCATTTTACCCAAGCTGAGGGAGTTCCTCAGGGGAGTATTTTGAGTGTCACCCTTTTTATTTGTCATATTTCATCCATCTTAAATATTTTATCGCCCTCTATACAGGCTTCACTATACGTGGACGATCTACAGATCAGTTGTGAAGGTTCGGACATGCGCATGATTGAACGGCAGTTGCAAACGGCCGTCAACAACATTGTAAAATGGTGCGACAGCAACGGTCATAGTATTTCTGCGAGCAAGAGTTGCTGCGTGCACTTTTGCCGTAAACGGGGTATTCATCCCGACCCCGAAATACGCATCCGTGATATACAAATTCCCGTAGTTCCCGACGTACGATTCCTCGGAGTAATTTTCGACCGCCGGCTCACTTTCCTTCCGCATATTTTACATTTGCGGAAGAAGTGTGAAAAGTCTTTAAACCTCTTGAAGGTGTTGTCAAACACCTCTTGGGGGGCGGATCGAACATCATTACTCCGAGTGTATCAGGCAATCGTACTCTCTCGCATCGACTACGGATGTGTTGCATACGGATCAACATGCAACTCTACTCTGCAAAAACTTGACCCCGTCCACCATATGGCACTGAGAATCTGCTCGGGTGCGTTTCGCACATCACCGGTGCAGAGTCTCTATGTTAACTGTCATCAGCTTCCTCTAGATCTTCGACGGTGGAAGCTGTCTCTTGCGTATTATTTTAAGATCTTGTCCGTGCCTTCACATCCTCTGCAGAATGTGTATATGAGTACCAGCATGAAGAGACTTTATGATGCACGGCCGTCTAACATCCGGCCGTTTATGGATAGGATGAAGCTTCATATTTCTGAACTCGACCTACCTAACGTGCGTATCCAGCAAAGGAACCTTTTCCTATTCCAACCTTGGAATACGCCACGGTTCCTTTATATCAACCCTTTGCCACTTACAGTAAATCCACTGTAGCGCCTGTCGTCTTTCAACGCGTCTTCGCCTACCACCGCAATCAGTATAGTCGTTATTCGGCCATCTACACTGATGGTTCGAAACGTGCAGATTACGTTGGCTGTGGAGTCGTGATTGAAGATATTATGCACGGTTATAGGCTCGACACTTCTTGCAGCATTTTCACTGCCGAAGCTGTCGCCATTTACCGTGCACTTCAATTAATCGACTCCACTATGCCCCGTAAATACTGCATCTATACTGACAGCATGAGTGTACTCGAAGCGCTTGAAAAACTACCACGATCGCTGCCATCCAGTGGTATGTACAATACTCGACATTACGAGTCGACTCTACAGCAAGGGTTTCGATATCGTGTTTTGCTGGCTACCAAGTCACGTAGGAATCATAGGCAACGAGCAAGCGGACAGCGCGGCAAAGTCGGCGACGACGCATCTGCCACTAGCTGTTCCGCTATCGGATATGAAGCGCGTCATCATGCATCATATTTTTAAGATCTGGCAGGAATCATGGAGTCAGCAGTTGGATAACAAACTGCACTCTGTGAAACCTGTCATAGGAGCATGGCCTGTGATGCCAATGCGAAGAACTGATGTCAAATTGACTCGTCTTCGCATTGGCCATACTCGCTTCACACACAGGCATTTGTTGTTTGGAGAACGTGCTCCTGAATGTCCTTCATGCCATGTCTCTTACACTGTTCATCACATTTTAATAGATTGTCCCGTTTTTAATACTCATCGCATGACCTTTTTTCATCAATCTGTTTTAACCTTATCTGACTTGGTGGGGGAATCTCCCCACCAAAATCTATTTGCTTTTATCAGAAGAACTGGATTTTTATATTTAATTTGACTTTTTAAAATGTTTTAACTTTAACTTTATTTTTTATATATGTGCATGCTGGCATGCACATATATAATTATTTTTATGTCCTGGTATTTTTTATGTGTATTTTTACCATGTTTTTATAATTTTAACAAACGTGTGGCGCAGTATAGCCAATTTTGGCTCTTGCGCCATAAAACCCCAAATTCACTCACTCACTCACTCGCTGAATAAGTAGCATATTTTGAATAATTAACCCCCTGATTTGAATTGGTCTTAACTTATAGAGTTCCACTGTGGGCGGAGTCTTTCTTAAGTAGACTATGAGTTAACTTATGGAATGACAGAAGCACCAGACTGGTTTGGGAGGGGCAGGGCATTTATCTGTTATATTGAAAGACGATAACGGTAGACAGTTCTACTATATTACAATTGATATAACAAAAATGATTTAGTTTCTGATGCAATATACTTTGAGAATAATTCTTTTCATGATGTCTGGATGCAGGAATCTATTATTGTGTATCTAACTTTATGTAAGAATTTGTAACTAATCATTGTATCGGTGGCTAATTCTTTGTTTCTAAGGTATCCCTCTAATAATGCCTAAACTCTTAATTCTATTCTAGTAAGTACAAGCTACCCGAACGGCTTAGTTTTTGAATCTTTTAATGAAGCGAAGCAAACACATAAACATTACAAAGACGTTTACAGACAGAGAACTGGGTATATACAAAAGTTCCATATTAAAAATACATCTACGAATGAGCCCTCTGCTGAGGCTTATTCGGCAAAATTGATTTTTCTCAAGTGTGATCGAGCGGGAACAAAATATCTAAGTGAATAGTAATTACATGTATATTTACGGATTCATCTCCAGATACTTTTATCTTCAGAGTGCGATTATGTACATCTTCCTTAAAGTCAACCCCAGATATTTTTCCCAACAATTTATTTTAATAACAAATCAAATTTCTGCAGATATTTTTTTATGAAATCAAACGTGAGCATTTTTTTTCTAAATAAATTTTGTGATGTATGTGTGTTAATGAATTCTACATTTATTAAAGTCTGAAATACTTGCATTGCCAAAACGTACGTCACGTTCGTTTCTTTAATAGTAAACATCATTTTAAACTCTTTTTGTGGCACATTATACCTGAAATTCATATGCTGTTGACCTAGATCTCTGTACTTTAAGGTACCGGAATCTGGAGGCTTACCGTATATCATACCTGTTCGATTTGCGAAAGATCTCGTAACCATGCTCTTAAAAGAACATTTTCAACAGTATTTTAGAGATATGTCCAGTCGCGAAATCTCATCAACTTACCTTTTAGTTGTTAAAACTGTACGTAGGATGACTAGAAGTGGTTTACTAGCGTAAGAGACAGGAATCCAAACCATAACTCTGGGAGTAATGTCTTCATGCCTTTGTAAGACAAAGACTAATTGGAACTGCAAGTTACGAGCCCTTTCGCACAGATCTAACCATCATGAGCTGTAATATTATCATTGAGTTTTCTTTAAACGCTATGTGATGCTAGTCTCCTAAATAATGTGTTAGGCTATTATACATTCAGGATTAATTTTTTGATACTGCAGGGCAAAAGGAAAACTGTGAGCTTAAGCTCATCACAGCATAGAGCACCACAAATCAAAATGTTTTATTACATTCCAAGGGTCGGATGTACGAGTATTCTGTTAAGGTGTGGATGCATTTACAATTTTCAGCGCTTGTTTCCTCTACTTAATATTAAATGCTAAAATTTAGGGACAAATATTTGGAGAGTTCATTTCATTAGAACGATTTTTACTTATTTGAAATAGCCTCATATGATATTGAAAAGGTTGTAGTAAATATGATTGTTGAAACAGATGCTATCTGAGAGTATATATATATATATATATATATATGCTCTCAGATAGCATCTCAGATAGAACTATATATAGTATATATATATATATATATATACTCTCAGATAGCATCTCAGATAGAACTATATATATATATATATATATATATATATATATATATATATATATATATATATATATATATATATATATATATATATATATATATATATATAGTTCAATCCTTTAACATAATAACTGCAAGCTTATTACAAATTACAAATATATGTATCAAGAAAATTTGTTTCATAATCATGATTTAAACTAGGGGGTCTTCAACCTTTAAAGCTCGAGGACCATTTTAAAAAACCACAATGATCCGCGGGCCATATCAGTAAGTTTTCAATGATCCCCAGGCCACGAGAACGTGAAAATATAATGTAATCAGAAAATTTAAATAAGAAAGGAAGGTCTGTTTTACAAGACTCTAACTGATTCTAATCGAAGAGATGGTATTAATATTTGAGTGTGTGTATATATATATACATATCGATTTCAAAAATATTAAATTACAGTCGAATTAAAATATTTTGCGTATGAAAGATAATAGTTCACCTTTTCATCTGAAAACATCTGAGATTTTATGCATTACCAGAATTGTTTTATATTTAAATTTATTTCAAATACAATGAAAATATTGAAAAATTCATAATTTTAAGAAAATTTTAGCTCTAATGGATAAGAACAGTAGCGCAAACAAGGGGGGAGGGTCCTGGGGGTCCAGTCCCCCCTAAGCCAATGATTTTTTCCCGATTGATCCTAATTCTAAGTAAATTGTACGTAAAATTTCATTAAGTATTTGTTATTAATGATTAATTTTATTAATTAATGCTAATTATTTATTGAATAATTAGTTTTTTACTGTGTTTTGTTCCCGAAAATCGACAAAAACAAAATGAGCATGATACAAGAATGGTGAACTTTCGACGCCGGACCCCCTCCCTTGAAAAATTCATGTATGCGCTACTGGATATGAAGCATATCAATAAAATTATTTAAATATCAAGAATAACAAAAAAATGGCGTTTTTTAAAACAATGCAATTTTCTTAAAATTTACACATATACAAATGAAGGATCACTAAAAAGTTTTAAGCGGGCCAGGGGTTGAAGACCCCGAATTTATATAAACAATACGTAATATTTTTCTTACGTTACTAAATATGTCACTGCTTTTATTGAGCAAAAAATTTTACTTATTAAAAAGCATTAATATTTCTAACAGTAGAAATACGAATATTACTCTCAAAAAGATATATATATATATATATATATATATATAAATATTATAGATGCCGATTAATTCTCTCAAAAATAGTGGGACCAATTTCAGAGCATCATTTTTTTTTTTCAAATTGAGATATTTGAATTAAATTTTCCGTGTGGTTTCCTTTGGCATAGTACACTTTGCGTAAACGTTTTCACCAAGCCAAAAGGACTTTTTGACCATTTTTGGGGATATTTTTCTAGCTTCCTCTTTGATTACTTTTTGAAGCCCTTGGAGAGTTATTACTTTACGTCTGTTTAATTGTTTTTGAAGTATCCCCATAAAAAATAATCGGAATGAACACAGTCAGGGGATGGTGGTAGTCATTTCTCAGGAGGCAGAAGTTTTATTTCTTAATTTTTGAGCCATTTTATAGTTGATTTTGCAGTATGACTTGGTTCCTTGAGAGTAAAGACTTTTACAATTTTTGATCAAGTGTTTCAAAACTTTATTTTGATAGTATTTAGCATCAATTTTAGTCTTTGCTTCTACAAAAAATGGTTTCGTTAAGCCTTGAGAGGACATTCCCATCCAAACCATAATACCTTACGGGCAACTTGCATTTTGCAAAACCGATGCGTCTTTTCAACGTTTTTAGCGTTAAATATATTGTATCTTCGTTTTGCTAGTTGTGAATGACCGATGAAATAGCGCTTCATCCCAAGTTATACATGCTTTGCGTCTACCTTTGCTTAATATTAAATACAGAGACCGAGAACGTTTTCTTTGTTTTTTACGGTCTTTGCTGACGTTTGAAATTCACCTTTTTATAGCTACTTTTTTTATCTGACGACCAGTTGTCGATTGCTATACCTATAGTTTCTTTGCTGAAGTTCTTTGCGGCAGAGGATTTTGTACAACGATAAATCTTTTCAGGTTGTTTTTTTCCTGAAGGAATTCCTTTCAACCACATTTTTTTCCTGGAGCTTTTAATTTCCAACCAAATTTTATTTCTTTTCGAAGTTTAGATAGTAATCTATTACCAAAAAAGGTATTTTCTGTTTTTAAATAATTTATTTATAACAGAATTTGAGCAAACATCCCTCAAAAGCCTTAAGATTTATCTTCGGGTTTGAGGATCTAATTTCGGAGCTATAATTTACTCCCACTAATAAAAATAGTTAGATTGGTAATTTGAAGTTTTCATTTTTAAAATATAATTAGCAGGAAAGCGATAAAAATTTTACATTTATAGTTATATGCTTTTAAAGTTGATTACACTAATTTTGAATCAACCGGCATATGGATATAATATTATGGATATATATATATATATATATATATATATATATATATATACATTGCGAGTTCATTACGAGTATTATTTTTTGTCAGTGTAATATATTATCTAGTTGCTTGGTTTTAGACTAATATTTCAGGATTTAACAAAGTTTTATGTATTTTAAATTTTTTTTGTATTTACCTATATTTCACTAAGATTAAAGAAAGTTTAAAAGAAAAAAAGAAGTTAGAATTAGTATGATTTTTTTTAATTCTAAAATTAATTTGTAATAAACCTTAAAACTCATTTCACAAAAGAACCTAACTGAAACAATGCAATATAACGTAAGATTCAGAATTCTATCTTGTGAGACAATTGTTTATAAATACATTCTTTAAAGAATTATATATTATATTATATGTGCATTAAGGATGGAAAACTAAAGAAATTTTGTTTTTTCAATATAGGCAAAGCTTTAATATAAAATTATAAACTGTAAGAAATTGAGATAATGTCATAAAATGGTAATTGTTTGCGACATTTATGATTCAGAATAGTAAAAATAAATTTTGCTATGCAAATGAAATCACATTAATATTAAATTTAATACAAATGAATGATTTAAGAAATTTAATTAAGTAATTGTAGTTAAAACAATGCCTTGTATCGTTTCTTAAGAAACATCATTATAAATGTATTACGATTTTCATCAATCAAAAATAACATAACTGCTAATATTTAAGATTCATCAATTCCAAATATTAACAAACTAACTAAAAAAGGAATTTTAATTATGTTAATATTGTCACGGAGTTCGAAAGAAGTACACAGTTCAATTAAACAAACAATTAGATTTATTCTAACGCTGGGAGCTCGATACAACACTGGACTGAGAACATCCCCAATTGGCGATGAACTCTGCTTTTATACACTTCGGAATATTCGAGAAATAACCAGTATATGCACTCTAAAGAATGATCTGGATTCATCTAGAACCTAGAGAAACAATACATTAAAAACGGAAACAAAATTCCAGTCTTTGGATAAATCTGCCGGGGCCGGGATTCGAACCCGAGACCTGAGGAAGTTCAGTCCAACGCTCTGCCAACTCGGCTATCGGGACTTGTAGCAAATTATGCATGCGGCATTGCTCCCTCGAAAAAGAAGACAGCGCCCCGCTGTCATTTTGTTCAAGGGTCTTTATTCTGGAACGAGTGATGGGTCCTTTGTATGATTCTTTGGGAGGAATATCCTCGGTTTCGATTTGCTCGGCGGGATCATGGTACGGTTTCATACGCAGTACATGGACAACTTCTCTTAGTTTTCTTTTTCGTGAAGCAGGATCAAAATCTTGTACTGCGTAAGTCACGGCTGATAAACGGCGTAGCCCCTGATACGGTCCGAAATACCTTCTTAAGAGTTTTTCGGAGAGACCGACTTTTCTCACTGGAGTATAAACCCATACGAGATCTCCGGGAGCGTAGGATACCATTTGGTGTTTGGAATCGTAACGTCGACGATCTTTGTCTTGAGCTCTCAGAGTGTGCACTCGGGCTAGCTGTCGTGATTCTTCGGCTCTGGCTGCTATCTTGGTGATGTTATTGTCATCAAAATCGTTAGGACAGAATGGTAGAATTGTATCTAGTGTCGTTTCCGCTTCACGACCATGAAGTAAATAGAACGGCGTAAAACCTGTGGTCTCTTGTTTAGCGGTATTATAAGCGAAGGTTACAAATGGTAGAATTTCATCCCAATTTTTCTGCTCTACATCCACATACATTGACAACATGTCGGCCAAGGTCTTATTGAAGCGCTCCGTCAGTCCATTTGCTTGGGGATGATACGCCGTTGTGAAACGATGATCAATGTTACACAAGTCGACGAGAGAGGAAACAAGTCTGGATCGAAAGACGGCTCCACGATCTGTGATAATTACTCGAGGAGCTCCATGCCTGAGGACAATTTCTTCAAGTAAGAACTTCGCTATTTCGTCGACTTCGGCTGTCGGCAAGGCTTTTGTTATTGCATATCGTGTTGAGTAATCCGTGCAGACTATTATCCATTTGTTTCCATGAGCAGACTTTGGAAATCTCCCAAGGAGATCAATTCCAATGCGATGGAAAGGAGCTATAGCTGGAGGGATGGGAACTAAACGTCCAGGTGGTCGTTGAGGAACGGATTTTCTCCTTTGGCACTCCCGACAATGCATGACATACCGAACGACATTTCGGTACATTCCCGGCCAGTAAAATCTCTTGCGAATCCTGTCATAAGTTTTCGCGAAACCAAGGTGTCCTGCGGTGGGGGCGTCATGAAAGTGCCTTAGTATGTCTGCTCGTAGATGTTTAGGAATGACTGGCAACCACAACTTTCCATCTGGATCAAAATTCTTCCTGCAAAGGATACCGTCGATGAATCTGAATTCTTCGTTTTTGGATGAGTTGCTCAAAAGTTTTCATTTCGCAAGGTCTTGATCCTTTTTCTGTTCCATCGCAAGGTTCATACTCGTCGTGACTGCTAAAAATTTGTCTGGTGTTTCCGTTTCCTCTTCCACTGGATTTCTCGAAAGAGCGTCGGCGTCACTATGCTTCTTACCGGTTTTATATTTTACGTCAAAATCATGCTCTTGAAGTCGGAGGGCCCACCTGGCAAGCCTTCCTGAAGGATCCTTTAAATTCATGAGCCAGCACAAGGAATGATGGTCAGTTACAACAGTAAAGTGTTTTCCGAATATGTACGGCCGAAATTTGTTGGTAGCCCATACGATGGCAAGACATTCCCTTTCTGTGGTGGAATAATTCTTTTCGGCTTTTGTCAGAGTTCTAGAAGCGTATGCTATAACTTTCTCGACATTATTCTGAATTTGTACTAGGACAGCTCCGATACCGTACCCGCTTGCATCAGTATGGATTTCTGTAGAAGCTCTTTCGTCGTACATCCTCAATACTGGATCCGAAGTAAGTGCTTTCTTAAGACTGTTAAATGCTTCCACCTCTTCAGGACCCCAATGAAACTCCACGCCACTTTTCAGCAACGACTGCAAAGGTTCGGCGAGATAACAGAAACCTTTAATAAATCTTCTAAAGTATGAACAAAGGCCAAGAAAACTTCGTATGTCATGTATATTCTTTGGAGTGGGAAAATTTCTTACGGCTTTTATTTTGTCGGGATCGGGACGAACGCCATTACTAGATACAAGATGGCCTAGAATCTTTACTTCTTGGGCAGCAAAAAGACACTTCTTTGAATTTAATTTAAGACCAGAGCTTCCTGAAGACATTTTAGAACAAGTCTTAATCGTATAAGATGGTCTTCAAAAGTTTCTGAGAACACTATTATGTCATCTAGGTAACAAAGACACATAGTCCATTTAAAATGGCGTAGCAAATTGTCCATCATTCTCTCGAAGGTCGCAGGTGCATTACAGAGACCAAACGGCATGACTTTAAACTCATATAAGCCTTCGGGGGTAATAAATGCCGTCTTTTCACGATCCGCTTCGTCTATTTCTATTTGCCAATAACCAGATCGGAGATCCATGGAAGAAAAGAACTTGGCACCTTTCAGACAGTCGAGCGTATCGTCAATACGAGGCAGAGGATAAACGTCTTTTTTCGTGACGCTATTCAGCTTGCGATAATCGACGCAAAAATGCCAACTACCGTCTTTTTTTCTTACGAGCACAACGGGTGATGACCAAGGACTTTCAGAGGGTTGGACGATACCTTCATCAAGCATTTTCTGAACCTCTTCATGAATGATGCGTCTTTCAGTCGGCGAGACTCTGTAGGCTCGTTGGTTGATTGGAGCATGATCACCAGTAAAAATCCTGTGTTTCACATTCGTTTTCGCGGCTGTCGACTTGTCGGTCTTCGTGAAAAGCCCAGAAAATTTCCGGAGTAGTTCGGATAGCTTGTTTCTCTGTTCGTCACTTAACTCGGGTGACATCATTAACGAACAATTCATCTGTGACTCCGAAGTTTCTTGCTGGTCATCCAAGCAACCCGATGTGTCGGAAATAACACATAGATGCCCTTCATTTAGTGGTTCAGCTTGGCCTATGCACATTCCTCTAGGGATGATTTGGTTTCGGAACTGCAGGTTGGTAACCCAGACATCACTTTTTCCGTTACGATATGTGGATACCATGGACGGTGTAGCAATATTTTTCTCGAAGAGCAAATGTTTGCTGCCGTCTAGAACTACATTTATGTCTCCTCAGGTTTGATATCCTGATACTGTTATTCTAGTTAAAGAATGCGGCTTAAGTGTATAGTCTCTGGTGGCATACAAATTCCAGGCGTCAGGCGCTGTGGAGTCTCGACAGATGTCTTCTAGAACAAGTTCATTTTGTCCACAGTCTATAACGGCTTGAGACGCCTCTAAAAAGTCCCATCGTAGGATGACGTCATGGCTACAATGTGATAAAACAATAAATTCAAAAGGCAGTTCTCGATTGTTTATACGGACACGTAAAACACATTTCCCTATCGGCCGAACAAAATTTCCATCCGCAACTTTCAGCATAACGCTCTTGGCATCAGCAAACAGAACTTTCTTTAAAAATCGGCGATACTTATCGGATATGACAGAAAACGATGCCCCAAAATCTACTAGAGCCCGTATCGGCTTCTTATCTATTATTACGTCTAGTTGGTTACCAGTCATCTTGGCGGTCGACGGAGGATTTCCAGTACACGCGGCCTCACCTCCTTGGAAGGTCGCTCTCTAGTTTTCCTCGCTCCTACGGCCTGGCGACTGACTGGATCGGCGATATGGCGACGGGGATCTGTAACGACGTATTGGGGATCGGCCTCTCGTGGGACTTGGCGTAAAACGGCGAGAAGAGTTTGGTCGGCGTATTTCTTCTTCAGTGCCAACGTCGTCGAAGTTCCGTCGGCGGTTTCGAGAGTTGTCAAAGACAGCCTTTCTCTCTCGGCAGTAGCGCATTGCATGTCCAGGACGTCCGCAGTGGAAACAAACAGGTCTGTTGTCAGCCGTTCTCCACACATCTGTTTTTCTTGGTTCAGGTGGGAATTTCTGAACAGGAGCTCTGTATTTCCTGGTTACAGCGGCGTATGTTGGTCGTGGTCTAGTTTCTGTAGGTTTTGTTGACACTGGGGCCAAAACCCTTTCAACTTCGTCTTGAACGATCTCTTCTAAGGATTGGGGATCGGAGTCCAAAGATTCTTGCGTCTGGTTAACTAGTCGATGGACTTCTTCTCGTACGATTGTGCGAATAAGAGAGATCAAATCAGTCTCATCCGTCAGGGATGCAACCGGTACGACGTTTGGAAGCCTTTCAAATCTCGGTCGACCAACTCTCTTCTGCTTCATATCTTCGATATAGTTGCACCATTTGATAAAACTTGCTGTGTCGTTGATTTCTCTCGTCAACAGGGCCTGATAAATATCCTCAGCAACACCTTTCATTAGGTGTGACACTTTTTCGTCTTCTTTCATCAGAGGATTTACCTCTTGGCAAAGTCCTAATACACTTTGTATGTAGGACTGTGTACTCTCGCCTGAACGCTGTGGGCTCGGCATTTTAGTTGTTCTTCTGCCCTTCTGGTATATTTTTGACGGTCACCGAAAAGTCCACTTAGTCCATTTTTAAACGCTTCCCAGGAATCTAAGGCGTCTTCGTTGTTGACATACCACTGTCTCGCAGTACCGTCAAGAAAGAAATAAACGTTAGCCAGGCACATCATGTCATCCCACTTGTTAAAGTTGGCTACTCGATCGTACTCTTTAAGCCATTTGAGAGGGTCTTCCCCAGGCGCTCCTCGGAAGGTCGATGGGCTCCTCCATTGCTGTAACGAAGGTGTTACTACAGCGGGCTTGGCTTCTTGCTCGGTCGGCATTTTTGTCCTCTTCCTACTATTTTCTTTTAACAGTCCGAATTCGGGGGATAATCCTCTTAACCGGAGGCTCCTGCGAAGGATGTCGCTATTATCCACGTTTGACGTAATTGTACCCCGCGCCTCCACCAAACTTTTCACGGAGTTCGAAAGAAGTACACAGTTCAATTAAACAAACAATTAGATTTATTCTAACGCTGGGAGCTCGATACAACACTGGACTGAGAACATCCCCAACTGGCGATGAACTCTGCTTTTATACACTTCGGAATATTCGAGAAATAACCAGTATATGCACTCTAAAGAACGATCTGGATTCATCTAGAACCTAGAGAAACAATACATTAAAAACGGAAACAAAATTCCAGTCTTTGGATAAATCTGCCGGGGCCGGGATTCGAACCCGAGACCTGAGGAAGTTCAGTCCAACGCTCTGCCAATTCGGCTATCGGGACTTGTAGCAAATTATGCGTGCGGCAATATAAAAGAATTTTATCATAAATATTCATATCTATTTTTTCATTTATAATATAAAAATTTGTATTTAGGTGTTCTGTTGTTAGTTTAAACAAAAGGTTTAAATAAGCTGAATAAAAAGATAACCGAACGAATAAACAATTTATTTTTAAGAAAGATAATTTGATCATCGATATATCTACATCGGTGTTTCTCAAACTTTCAATATTAGCGACCAAATTTTCAATCATAATTTTCATCCTTCCTTCCTTATAATGACAATGTATTAAATGCAATAATAATGTACTTTTACGCTAAGACTACAATGCGACCAGATTTATAAACCGTACAAATGATCAATATAAATATTAAATTTGGAAAATGTCTACTTTAAGTAAAAAAATATTTTAAGCTACTTTTTAGTAATATGATAAGTATTATGTTATTTTGCACAGTTCAGAATGTATTTTGTTTTGCTTTCTTAAACTATAATTTTTTAAATAATCTTTTGTTTTCAACTTTTAAATATCCTCGTGGCACCCCACGTAGAGTTATCCCCCCCTCATGGTGGTGCTTCCCATGCGGAACACTGATTTTGTATAGATATAATCCTCATTATCAATATAATGTTTTTCATATACAGTAAATGTACATAAAAATTAGCTAAACTGCTTTTAATATGTTCATATTGTGATAAGCTTAATTTTTTAATATTGTTATCATTATAACTAGTGTAATTTTCATCAAAATTTAAATTAATATGAGTGCCAGAAATTTGTACTTTTAAAATGTTGTTTAGACCATAATTGTGTTAAATTCGTAAAAAAAAACTTTATTAATTTATTTTTTATATCATTATCATTTTTTAAGTTAAATAGATCTTCAAAATTATAACTATGTAAAGGAAACATTTATTTGTTTTTTTAAATAATTAATGATACTTTTATCTATTTTTAGTAAGAGCTATAACTTATAGATTATAATGTTCAATGGAATAGGTTTTACATTTTTTAATGTTGTAAGTTTTAAAATCATTAGTAACACTATAGCATTTTATACGAATCGTATCAAATTTACAACTTGAAAAAGTATGAGAGAAAATATAGTTTCTGATAGACTAATGCATATTTTCTTATTCAAAGGTAGTTATTATTTTATCTATAACATAGTTTATATTCATGAGCAGGATTATTATTTTGAAAATGCCTATTGAACATAATGCCTTAATAATATTTACAGATAACGATAATTAATACCGCAGGCACTTTATCAATCTAAATAATAATGCAATATTTCTCTGAACATATAATCATATCTTTAATAGGATTACAGATGAAAGATATGATAATATAAGTAACATCGTAACTAGTTTTATAGTCTAATTTCATGTATAATCTTGTAAAACATTATATTTATATTTTACAAAGGCCTCCAAAGGTAAACCTAATTTAATTGCTGATTTTGTAATAAACTTAGTTAAGTCTCTACTGTTGTGTTGTTTAAAAGAGTGTTATAGTTATTATAGAAAATAATTTAATTTAATAATGTACCTTTATGCAAACTATCTCTTAAAACATTTTCGTTCATGATTTTCAAATGTCCTGTAACAGCATGTTTGTGATGCCCATCAATATACTCATGATATCCTAGCATTTACATCCTTGCATATTGTGTGAGAGGCTAAAATATTATTGCATTTAAGAATTAACCGAGAGCTTTTGAACTGTATTTGTTAATGTTTTTTTTATTAATGGCATTTTTAACGGGCAATATTGACAAATGTTTGGTAAAGATATTAGTAAAATGAATATTTTGTTGAAATATTTATTCATAAAAAAGGGTACAGTGCTCAGTTTTAAATAAATTGACAAGTCCAAACAAGGAATACTTCATACGCTTGATATTAGTCTTTTTCAAAATTATTTTTAATGAAACCAGTTTAATGAAGTAAATTATCTTTGCCTGTACATTTTTCTAGGTTTATTGACACTCAAAATCTCATTTAATTTTATTAACATATCAATAATTTGTTTTTATTTCAATAGCATAAGACAGTGCTTCTCAAATTTTCAATATTGTGACCCAAATTTCAATCATAATTCCATACAACAGGAATGTGTTGAATTCAAAAATACTTTACTTTGATATGAAAGTTACAGTACCACTTTAACCTCTTAAGTGCCACTGGCGTATAAAAACTTCTCGCTAGGCCAAAGCGATAATTGCCCCGGACGTAAATATACGTTTTCCGAAATACAATCTTTTTTGAGCTCTACTATGCAAACAATTATTCGAAAGCTTTGGAATCCAGCTTTTACTTATTTTTTATTATTCATGCCCCCAGATACATCCCATACCCGCACTTACGTGGAAACCGATGTCATTGGGGAAAAAAATCATGTACCGTTTAATCGGCAGTTAAGGAATTAATTATAAACCATGTAAATTATCAAGGCAACTGTTAATTTTTGTATTTAATTTTATATATGACAAGCCTACGTGGGGTCATTGGTAATTATTGAACTTGATCTTAACTTATTATTGCTAAATTAATTATAATATACATTGTGCAGTACTGATACATTTATAAGTGTATTATATCAGTGCAAATGTGTATGTATTTCTTTTTACGTCAGAATGTATTTTGTTTGTTTATTTTCAATGAATTAATAATTTTTTAAATAATCTTTTGTTTTCGACTTTTCAATATGCTCGTTCCCCCTCATTCCCCTCTAGGGGATGTGACCCACAGTTTGAGAAACACTGGCATAAGAAAAGGACAAAATCTTAGAATATAGCCAGAAACACAATAAAATATTAAGCAAAAGAGACCCATCAGCAGATGTAAAGTACTTCAATACCTTTTCATCTCGGAGTCTCCATGCTGAGACGAGCTTCCCAACACACAAATGTTTCCTGTCCATGGCTTCGCCTTTCTTACAGAGTGGGTAACCACTGGAGTGTTATTTGTCATCCTTTTATCCTATATATCAATGTAGTATCTTAAATAAAATTATTAATTATTATTTGGTAAAATAATTTGTAAGTTTTTTATACCATAATGCGCTATATTATCCTCATATGCAGGGGTTCTTAAACTGTAGTAAGCGAACCCTCGGAGTTCAGCAGCCGTTTTTTAGAGGGTCCGTGAAAGTCTTGCATCAAATGATAAGATTTCTATCTTTTAAAGACTCTGAAAGACCTCGTGGAGAAATTGAAAGATGCGTCATCTTAGACTAGGTCACTAAATTATTCCCAATAAAAATATATGCCAGGACATGTATTTCGTTCAAGAATATCAACTCAGTTTTTTTATTGTTTGCAATTTCATAGCCATTAATTAGTCTTAGTAAAAACATACAGTCCCTGGCCAAATTATTAGACTCACTCCTGTTTTTTAATAATTCATTGATTTATATAAGTTTATATGCAATACTTTCGTATTTAAACATATATCCAATGGATTTTAAATGAGTAAATTTATGATATATTTTGTACTTGATTTATTTTTCACACATGGCAACACAAATTTAATAAATTGTCACACGAACGTAAACAAGTCAAAAACCTGCTCGAGTCGCGTTCGCGCATGCTTCAGTTGCGGACGTGTTTCTGTGGGTTAATGTGCTTTGTTTGTTAATTTAGCAGTTTTATTTTATGCAGTTATTTGTTTATTTCGTGTGTGGCGTTTAAATGATCAGTTTGTACACTTTCAGCATGGGTAAAAAAGGCGATTTTTCAATATATAAGAAAGCACAGAAGTAAATTCCCTTGTGAATGCAAAATTGTTTTCAAACCGCGAAATATCACGAAAGCTGAAAGTTTCTGAAGTTAGTGTACGACGCATAAAGAAGAAAATTGAATCAGGGGAAGAATTGAGCCCAAAAAGAAAAAAAAATGTGGCAGAAAGCCTATTTTCACCCCAAGGTCAGAAAGATCTTTTAAGAAAATTTTCCTTGAAAACAGATTTGCTACCACAAAAGTGATAAAATCGCAACTCCAAGATATTAATGTGAATGCTTCTGAACGCACTGTTCAAAGAAACTTAAAAGATTTAAATTTTAAGACCTGCCGCCCCACCAGGAATTCCAAGTTAACCCCTGCAACAAAAGCAAAGCGTCTGAATTGGGCCAAACACTGGCGTGATAAAGATGTGTACTTCTGGAGATCGGTATGTTGTTATAATTTATTCACAAAGTGTTTCACTATTTTCCATTACAGAAGGAACAGCAAAAATGTTTATTTATTATTATTTTTTTTTATTTTTGACACGTCTGCTTCAGTGATGAAAGAACATTTAAAATTTTGCAGAACAAAACTCAGTTTGTGCGTCGTCGTGATGGAGAAAAGTTTCATTCTGACTGTGTTGTTCGGACTGAGAAACACCCTACAAAAATAATGATTTGGTCAGTCATCAGTGGCAAGGGTACTGGACGTCTGGACGTGGTTAAAGGTATGATGCGGCAAGACCAGTACAAGATGTCTTGCAAAATCGCTTGATTCTGCAGCTGGAAGAATGGTTTTTAAATGGAAAAACATACATTTTTATACAAGATGGAGATCCCTGACATACAGCTCGGCCTATCAAAGCTTTTTTGGCAGAACAAAATATCCCTTTGTAGGATTGGCCGGGTAATATCCCTGATATGAACCTAATCGAAAACATTTGGGAGTTAATGAAAAGAGAAGTGGCTATAAAGATGTGATTACATATAAAACACAGCTCTTAGAAAGAATAATTAACGTGAGCAATCATCATCCTCAAATGCAGGAGACAGTACAGTCTTGTATTGACAGCATGCAGCGCAGAATTGAAGCTCTCATAGCGGCTAAAGTTGGCACAACAAAACATCAATATTTAATTATAATTGTTCCTGTTTTCTTTCAATAGCCAATAAATACATATTGTTTTCTTTAATGATGTTTTATTTGTGATAATAATAGATTATTAAATGGACAACCAAAAAACACGCACTGTATCGATAAATACAAAAAAACCTGTATAGTATCACCCGATAATTAACATTTTCCATAAAATCTTATAGTGCATCTAATAATTTTGCTTGGGACTGTATGCAAAGATTAAGAACTGAATTCTCATAACACACCAATACGATAGTGATTGCATCCGTTCTAGATTTCTTAATTGAATTGCGTCTGTATTATTTACTTACTTGAAAATCCAGTATTTTGTAACATTTTATATACATATATAAGTAGATGTTTGCTATTTTCTGAAAGGAAAAACATTTTAAAATGTCTTTATAAATAGTAGAGGAAGTTTTAGAATTACGAGGAATCTCTTAATCACTCAGCCATGTGTTGGGTGTCAGGAAGGGGTGTTGAAAATTTTTGTCACGTTATCAGGTTGATACATAAAAGAGGGCCGCGTTTAAGAACTACTGCTTATATGGATAAAAGTGCTTAATAAAGTAATTTCCCTCCCATATTGTATGGTAAACTGTGGAATCATCCACAAAATAAGAGTTTTTCTCTTTTACCTAAGTAATGAGTCAATGAAATACATTATAAAATATTCCAAATCACTTACGACGACGAACACATATCTAAATATATATATAATTTCCTCTTTTTTTTCCCTCCTTCTTCTTTACTAAAACAGTATTTTAATAAGGAAGAAAAGACAGAGATTTTGTTAACAAAAATAAAATAAGTTCTAGTTCTATAAATGCAAGTTGTAAAAAAGAGCCATTTTACCTTAAACAACAGCCATTTGTTGCAATACAATGTTTCATAAAATGTGATGACAAATCTAAATGAGCTACACGTATGCATGCTTGACCTAAAACTCGCAATTGCTGTATATTTCAAATTGTCACTAATATTTGGCTTATAAAAAATAAATGAATATATTAAAAAAATGTATGGCTTAATATATTTTTTGAGAATTCCTCTCCTCAATTATAAGAATGCTTCTAGCTGTTTAGTTGTTTTTTCCCCTCTATTTCGTTTATTGACAGTGTGATTCTACTAATTTTATTCTTTAGACATACAATAGCAAATTAAAAAATGTGTCTCAACTCTTTTTGGTAATTTTATTTAAAATATGCTGATAATTATGTAAAAGTATTTCTAACTATTTTTCGAATAAAAGAAATCATATTTATCATAAAGCAGTATGTGGTATTGTTCAGTTTTTTATCACAATCTTAATATAAGTGTCTAAAAATACTAATGTTGTTCGAACGAAGATCTTATTTTGACTTTAAAAAGTGTATAGCAGGTAATGTTCAGATTACTTAGGTAATATTCTTATTAACTAAGTAAAAAGCGAGAAATGATGCAATTTGCTGCACTAAAATAGATGGTGTGATTAATCTGTAGATTATTTACGCAATGTTATGGTTGTTAAACGGTAGATTACTTTATATATATATATATATATATATATATATATATATATATATATATATATATATACAGATACAGAAAGAGATCGAATAGTTTTTAAAAATTTATATATATATATATAGACTGATGTGTGAGATTAAAAAAAAAATTAAAATGAAAATTAGTTGAAAGTGTGAACTTGTTTAGTATCCTACAATTTAAGTAATCAAAATTCTATTTTACCATGTGAGGTTTATCAGGTAAGATAACTAATGAAATTTACTGTCGGAAAAACTTTCTGTGATGTTTTGAATATATGATTGTTAAGGTCTGTAAGAACCACATTGTTTACCATAATTTTAAAGTACTTTTTTTAAATCTTCAAGAAATTAAGAGCATACTTTTTTTTTAAATTGTTTAACAAAAGCTTTTAATAAAATAAAATCAATAAAGCATTATTCGCACTTAGAACTTTTTTTGAAAAATAGTACAGGATTTTTTTGTTGTTGTTCACTTAATTTAATGCCTTTATTTCGAAGCTGTGATAAAAATGTTTCGATTATCAAATATGAAAGAATCGAAAATATGGATAAATGTAGTTCTATTCTCTAGCATTTATAAACAGTCTCCAGTTTGAATGCATACAATAATTTTCATAACCTTACAAGATAGTAGCTTAAAGCAAAGAAAACGGTAAAAAGCAAAAGCTAAAAACAATGCATTTATTGCTTTTCTCTACTATTAACCTGGAATTTCACATTGTTTCATGACTGCTTTAAAACATGCTTAAAGCTTCAAAGGAACGAATTTTATTGATTAAAGTTATGTGCGCATATAATTGCTAGATTCTTAAAATTTAATCGCGCATTTTTCTTGAAAATTTGATTTTGAATTAAAATTAAGAATTATTATTAGTCAGTCCCCCCCCCTCAATTAAGCTTTGTTATCTATAAGTAGAGCATTTTTGTACTCTTTTCCTTAGATAAAAGTATTTATTTGACGCTTAAAAATTTGTGGTATGTCCTATGAATCCTTGAATGACGCTCATTTTTAGAAACTTATCAAAAATATCTCTATATATCTACCACACAACATCGAAAAATAAATTGATTCTTCTCCTATGTATTTTTTTTCAGAATTATTTTGAACTGCTGTCAGACTTTTTGCTAACGGCAAGAAATCCAGTAATCCTTTTTTGCTATTTTCCGCTTGTATACTTACTCTGCTTTCATTGGTGGTAAAACTCCGTAGCAATTTCGATAATAGAATAATGGTGACAGTCTTAGAGAAAAAAGGCGCTGAAAATTGTGATATGAACTGCTAAAAAACCTTACAAAAGCTTTTTTCTGAAACAATGAAGATAAAGAAAGAATCCTCAACTTTCCAAATCCGTGCTTAGCCCACTAAAACTTCAAGAAAAGATAGAATTACGAAAAGTTGTCAGATCAATTTTATCTCAACTCAAGATTTTTATGAAAATATATAAAATTGTGGATAGAGGCGTACTTAATTATTTAATGATCCATCTAAATCAACAGCAAGAAAAAACTTGGCAAAACACTTCACTATTATAAATTATTTTAAACTACATAAAATTAATATTTCAATTAATAGTGTATTTTTAACACATTCAGTTTCTGTAACTGTAGTCTAACAGAATATTGAATTTTCTTTTTTGAGTATTGATCAAGCTTTGTAAATATATATATATATATATTTCAAATTTTAATCTGTTAAAAAAATCAACAATACTTTAAAGTTATTTAGTAGAGCTTAAAATTATTATTAAAGAATATTCAACAAGCATGGGGATTTTTTAAAATTCTTTTAAACAAACTCGATAATTGAGTATTTTATATTCAAGGATTAGCAGCATTGTGAATTTCTAATGTTTTGTATGTATGCTTATATTGTTGCATACCTCAAAGAAATAAACCGTATCGATTATATGAAACTTAATGCATTAAAATTTAAAACAGAAAATATTTGTTCAATATTAATTCATTTTTAAAATCTATTTTGTATCAGGGTACGAAATTATTTTTACATCGTTTTTTCGATAATTTTTAAAAAAATACATGCAAAATCCTTTTGCCAATGTACGTTTAGTTTCAAGTGATAGAGTTCAAAATAGCTATTTTACTATTATTCTCCCAGAAAAAGATAGAAAGAAAGCGTTTTTTTATGTAGGCAAAAAAAGTGAACAATTCAATTCTCCAATTGTGCATGTCACACTTTCCTTCTTTTCAGCGTTCTTTACGTTCTTTGAGAGCAACAGATTTTTCATTTAGGGACTTTTCGACTTACTTTATATATTGTTCCTCTGAAGGCAATATATGTGTTTTCAAATAGTTTATTTGATCCTGATCAAAGTCTTGGCATTTCTTCTGTTATAACAATTTGATTCTATTCTAAGTTGTATGATGCATGATGTTCACGTTTCTGTAATTGTCATAAGATTAAATGGTGACAGTATCAACTTATAAATCTGTTTCTTATAAAATACTTCATAATTTCATCACCATCATTGTCAGTTAGTTTCCCTTTAATTACAAGAAACGAAACTTATGTTATTTATGCTTATATGGCAATATTTTTCATATGAATTGAATTAATTATAAATTTTGAAACGAATGTTACTAGTTACAACACAGTACATGCGACAGATAATCACAGTTCTGTATTTGATATATTTCTTTACACTTAATGTAAATTTTTCATATTTATCCTCACTAACTTAATTAAATGTTCGAAGTTTATAGACTTGGAACTTGTATTATACGCTTATTATGTTTTCAAGGGTAATTTCTAGCATTCTTCATTTGTATTGCTTCGGTGCAATACAAATGTGTGTCATATTTCTAATCAAATATTTTGATGTCATATCATATGTACTTTTAAAACTTTAGGAAATATTCACATTTTATTTTTCCTGAGCTCATATCTATAAATATGCTGTTTATAGGAAGAATTTCTAATTATCTTCCGACTGTTTTTAGTCAAAAATCTGTTAAAAAGTAGTTTTTCATTAAACAGATGATCTTGGAAAAAGAGATATAAGAAGTATGAACTTGAATCTTTTAATTAATTTTAGAATTGAATTGAAATATTTACTCTGAAGATAACACAAATTTGTTGTTGAGGTAAACGTCGTAAAATATCAGGAACTTTATTAATTTAATTATTTTAAAAAGAAAGCAATAATTTAAAAATAGAAATATAAATAACATCCTTAAATAATGTATGAAATGTTTCGCTTAACTTAAAAATATTTTTTTTAAAAGAAAATTGTAGATTCTTAAAATAATGTGTGAAATTCTATTGAAATGCTTAAATTAAGGCCCACTTGTCAACATTAATGTTTGAACATGATATATGTATCTTTTAAATTTATATGAATCCCTTAAAAATACTTCATGCAAGGATTCAGTAGTTTTAATAAGTGAAGGAAAATGCATATAAAACATGAAACATATTGCTTAATATTTAATGTGTAACAACATAAATAATACAGCTATATTAACTAGCTCATTTAAGCTAGAAGAGATTTGCTGTTTTAACTTGCCATGTTTGATTTTTTTTTTACATTGTTGAAAGCTGATACATTTCTCACAAAGTTTCTGTGAAAAAAAATTGCTCAAGAATGAGTCGGCATTGTCAAGGTATTAATTATGCCAAATGTCTTTTCCTGCATCCTTATATCGTATTAGACTTCTTTTTGTCCATAAAATCACAATAGTTATCTAGATGTGCCATTTACTCAACACATAATCGGAAGTTCCATAAAGAAACATCTATTATGCGCCTGCAACAGTCCATAATTACAAAAATGTAGCATGTGCATGATTTTGAACCTGAACTAACACATCGATCATGTGCCATATGTGTTCAGTGTGATTCATGTCTGACAAATTAAGTGACCAAATTATTTCCTGGAATTGCTTGTCTGATAACTGACTTTTATACACATATGCCTCAGGTCTCCATAAATAAGTATTTGCGAGATTTGGAATCGTACATGGTGGCAGGCAATGTCTGAAATTATGTATTATCGGCCCCATTTTCACAACGTGGATAGAGGAATGCTGAAATTTCCTTAATAATTTACAAAATAAAATACATCACCAAGTAGTACTCCAAGTTCAAAATCAATTAATTCTGATTATATGCCGCAATAATCTACGAAACACTGTTTTAACGTACTAGATTACTAAGCCGACACAGTGCTCACCACTGGGATCTACGTTGAAGTATAGCAGATAATTTCAATAGTGCGACACCTTCCATGCTGAGATATGTGCATGTGGAATTACTCCCACAAAAACAAATGTGCATTGCGAGTAATAGGATGAAATATTGGAACATACTAGACATTAAATTTTATCATTTTGTGACAATTAGCCTTTTCATTTTTTGTGCGATATTTTCAAACTGTATTGACGTAAGTACTTATTTTATGCAATAAATTGTGCATATTTCTTCATACTTATGATTGTTCATTTAAAATGCTTACACAAAATAGAGTGCATTAATTTCAGACATTTTGAGGTATACAGGGGACAATTTATCTTATCCGTGTGAAACCACTGTTGTTTATTTTTAATTAATTGATGCTCTTAAACTTTTAATTGCAAATTCTGCTTTATTTCAATTCTTGTTTCGATTTACAATACCCCCCCCCTTATGTTCCAAATTTCACCACTAGAGGCTCTTCTGTCGTTTTCATTAGGTCAGTCGTAGTAGCTTTACTATACATTGTCCTCATTGGCGTAGCGGTTGTCATCTCCGTTCTCTATCTCATGTGTTTTCAGATGAAAGAAACTTTCCTATACATCCTGTGTATATACAGTAAAAAAGGTCGTAGCTATATATTCATTTTTATAAGCTTAAAAACGAAAGCATATTTTGTTGAAAACACTTATAACTAAAAGCTCAAGAACATTTAAAAATATGTTTTCTTTTAATTTTTCAATAAATTGCAAAGAAAATTTTATAAATTTTATCAATATCTAGAGCAACTTTTGCAAAAAGCGAAATATACTTAAAAATTAACCCTTTTTGTTACACAAAAATTGCTTCATATTTAAATTTTGAGTTTTATTGGTGTAGTTAAAAATATACGTAAGAGAAATAATTAGCAGCTAATTTCAATACACAAAAAAATAATTTTTAGTGTAATAAATCCAAAATATTAATGCATGTCATCAGAAAGTACGTAGTAACTCCTTAAGGGGACTCGGCACCTGTTTTCAATTTTTTTTTATTTAAGGGTTTTAAAATATTTTTTGTATATTATTAACAGTTACTACTAAACTAAGAAATTTCACCATGAAAAAAATTCCTAAATTTAAAAAAAAAATTTAAATTTAATTTTTTTAAAATTTTTTTACCGATTTTCAAAATACTTCTTCTTTTACAATTATCATTATTTTGACACCAACATTTTTTTTGGATTTATTAGACTATACGAGTAATAACTTTAGGAATCGATTTTGCAACAAACAAATTAGTTTTGGAAAAAAAATTAAAATGTAAACATTAATGGAAAAAAAGCTAAAAAAACATGACTTCTGCTACATTTTCTTTTATAAAAATTTTTCTATTCAAAATATTGAAAAATGGATCCCTAATTTAATTAAGCACATTGTAATAAAAATATACACTAAAATTCAAGTTGTTTGATAAATATCTGTAGAAGTTTTGTACTTTTAAAGACCATGATTTCATGAAAAAACTCGAACTGAGAAAATGCATTTTTAAGAATACCAATCAGCAAATATATATCAAAACAATGTCTAAATTTTGTAATAATTTTTCAATATGTTGTATAAATATATACCTTTAAAATAAAACATAATACAATTCAATTTCAAAACATTAAACAAAAATATAAGCTTTTTTTAAAGTGCCTGTCTGTAAGCCCGAAATTACGAAAAATAGAAAATATCATTGTGACTTATTTTTGCAAGAAACATGTATGAAATATATTAAAAAATAAATCAAATACATGAAATAAATGTAATAAAAGTACATGAAATGTACAATAGAAAATTTAAAAGCTTTTATAAAATTAATTTGCTACTTAAATCAATATCTAATATAAAATAAAGTAAAACAAATTTATGCTAAAATGTATTATTTTTTCAAAACAGGTTTGTTTTAAAATTGGCCTGCGCCATAAGTCATTCCTTCTCTCCTCCTAGCTAATAACTCTTTTTTATGTATTGCTTTTTTAATAAGCTTAAGAGCCAGCTTATTACTGGCATTTTGACGACGTTTTCTAATTTTTTGTTTTCGACAATAAAATAGTAGCAAGTTGTTTCGTTGAACCTCCAGTAGCTACACCTAATGCTTTCTGTGTTTCTACAATGGTGCGTACTGTCCCTTATTGTATTCGCAGACAGCTTCTGTTACTGCCCGCTTAATACGTCTTTTGTTTACGAAAATTTCTTCCGGACACTTTGCCCAAATCATGCTATGCAAACTTTCATTTGCATTTTGTGTTCCACATCGAATGCATCTTTCTAACAATTCATTAGATGCAAGTCTTTGATAAATCGGTAGAATTTTTGGAAGAAACTTTTCATTTATTGGTGTTCCTACATTTAATTTATGATTGTTAGGTTTTTCAATATTATAGCAATCGCAGATTGGTAGAAACACCATGAGTTTCTCCTGCAGGATACTTCGAATGTTGAGGTTTAGCATCTGTAGAAATGCTATGCAACAATGTAGCATATATTGCTGTTTTCATATCATTCACATCCCCTTTGTTTCTCAAAATAGCCTTTTGGTAGTAAGTAGTTAATTTTTTAATCGTGGCTTCTTCAAACTACCATGAGCTTTACCACCTAAAGAAATACCTTGAGCACGACAGTCTTTTACAGTAGATCTCAAAGCTGTTCCTAACCGCTTACTAACATGATTAATACATTCTTCCTTTTTTATCACAAAGTCAGGTCCATACACTTTTTTCTCGCACAAGTAGTTAAAAGTTTAACAATCACCATCAGATAATACTGTGATATAACGGAATCCAAGTGATGTGGATCTTTTCCACAAGGTTAATGCAGCTTCCATTTCCATTGATGTAGATGAGCCTAAGTGATTTATATCACATTCGCTTTTATGTCCTTCATACCATATGCTGAATTCAGCACTTGACTGGCCTAGCTTATTTTTTGCCACAGAGCAATGACGACACACACCTTACTCATCACTTCAAAGTCAACAACATATTCGGTGAGCATATCTATAACACATCCTATACCGATAAGGGAGGTATGACCACGAGTTAGCCATGTTCCATCAAAACTAACACTTAAGTCTGCGATTTCAGCTCCATTCTCGTACGCATTTTTAATTTCTCGGTGGATTTCCGCAAATATGTTTTCAGATGCCAGAGTATATGCATTATCCAGCCGTCTCGCACACTTCCCATATGTAGTTAATGAAAAAGGATCTATATTCATCACCATACAAAATTTTTCTATAGCTGAATAACCTTTCCCAATATGTGAAAAAGCTTGTGAGTTATTCTCAAATTCACATTATGGCCGGTCGGAACAGACTTTAGAGATGTGTTTACAACAGTTTTGTTTTCATCACAATTGCTACACAATAGTTTTAAATTGTATGAAAATCCCAACTTGGCTCCAAGCTCCAGTTTCAAAGTTTGTTTTTCACAATATTGGCACTTTGCACTTCGAAGAAGATTGTTAACTTGGTTAAAGTCCACCAATATATAATTTCCAATAGCAGAGGTATCCTTTTTTACTACAGTGTTCAATTTTTCCAGGCGTACATTTGAAAAAACTGAATTTTTGTTCACTTCACAATCAACTTTCGCTTTACACCATCGCTTTTCATTCATTTGCAAAGCACGTACTGAACGTTTTCTAAGTGGCATATAAGCGATAATAACAACTAATAAAATGAATTATGATTGAATTAGCATTAAAAAATGCTGTTTATAGGTTTCTATGAAGTTAAAAACTAATGAAACTAAAAATCACACAGCAAGCGAAATTGGCAAAGCTAATGTAAATAAACAACTTTGCTGATAGCTACAGTCACAGCTTAACGGATTCCTCTTCTTCTCTGTAGTTTTTAATGTAAAATAATGGATTTATTCTCAAGTAAAAAAATGTAAACATTGAGATGGGCGTGGCATTTAAACTGCTGACAGAGCTGTCAAAATATTTAAAATACATTTTACTGCGTTTAAAATAATCAGATCGTTTCGAAACTTCACTCAGTTGTACCAAAGGTATCAAACTACATTTTAAACTAAAAATTGAAAAATCGATATTTTCATCGATTTTCGGTTTTTGAAAGGTGCCAAGTCCTCTTAATTTCCTCAAAGCCATAAGACTAAATGGATATTATAAACGACGTACAATAAACAACAAATTATAGAGTACTTTAAGGTATCCGACTACGTTCGGAACCGTGGTTTTAAAAAAACGCATAAATGGATAATTTTCATGAGATTTAGTGTCACTCAGATTAGATTACATGCATAAAATTTATTTTAAGGACATTTTGACAAAAAAATTTATTTAAATATAATATTTTGGCAAAAAATTAACTTAGAATAAACTTTTTTCCAAATGTTCTCCTTTTGTGAAAAATGGTTCTATTATAATAATATTTGGCCTGTATATAGCTCAGACTTCTCTCCAAAGGCTCAACTAGACGTATTGAAAAATTCCCATTATTTTCAGAGTTACCACCAATTGAAATAATTATTCGCGTTTTTTTCTTAAAATTGCTCCCCTCTGTTGTCCTAAAATTATGAATAAACCCACTTCTACTTTATATATTTCAAAAATTGTAGTTGAGCATCTAAACAGAGGTTTGAGCTATATGTAGGCAACGTATTATTCTAAAAGAAGCATTTTTCACAAAAGGAGAACATTTGCAAAAAAGAATATTCTAAGTTAATGTTATGCCAAAATATTGTATTTAAATAATTTTTTTTTGTCAAAATGTCCTTAAAACAATTTTATGCTTATATTTTAATCTAAGTGACACTAAATATCATGAAAATTATCCATTTATGCGCTTTTGAAAATCACGGTTCCGAACGTAGTCAGATACCTTAAATGTATTCAAAACTATAGGAAACATCATTAGAAAGTTATACATGTAAGAATATTTTAGGAAAAAAGTTATAAAATAAAAAGAAGAAACTAATTTAAAAAAGTAATGTATCTCCTGCAAATTATAAATATTTTTGCTGTAATGTATAAATATATACTTAATGGATTTCTAGAATTAAACACACGGTTGAGTTATCCGTTTAACAATATTTGTACCTCAATTTTCTTAAAGATTTCGAAAATGCAAACAAATAAAAACAAAAAACTGATAAGTTTTAAAAATACATTTTACGTGCAGTATTTATTTACTTAGTTTTATTTAAAACGTATTTTGAGAAGTAGAGAATCAAGACTTTTAGCTCTCTTTCTACTAAGAAAGTATTCACTGGATTTATAAATCATTCATTCAACTATTTTAGGGATGCAAGTGTTTTCATCCCCTTAAACTAAATAAAAATACTTTTTGATTAGATAAATAATTATTTTTATGCAATCGTAGAAAAATATCGATA
Organism: Trichonephila clavipes; assembly: GCA_019973935.1. Taxonomy (NCBI): domain Eukaryota; kingdom Metazoa; phylum Arthropoda; class Arachnida; order Araneae; family Nephilidae; genus Trichonephila; species Trichonephila clavipes. The sequence goes on from BMAU01015546.1 coordinate 166,858, forward strand.
GAAAATAGACAACTTTTGGCGTATGTTATAACGCAAATTTCCACATTCCTCATACATTCCTTACACAAAATTTCAAGAATTAGTTCTTCGAAGACGCTTAAAAGAAATCTAAGAATAACATTCATCTTGTTTTCACAAATTGAGTTTTCTCATTAATTTGCTACCAAGGAGAACAGCAGATGATAGAGACATAAATAGAAATTGCATGGATGTCTTAATTTTCAGCTAATTTTAAAGAAGTATATTTAAGTCAGTTTAGTAAGCATACTTTATAGACAGTTCGCTTGCGATAGAAAAACGTTCTTAAAGAAACAAATTAACTTTCTATAATCAAATATAAACATAACATTCTTTATTTCTTTCATGTTATTGTTTTCTCAGGAAATCTTGCATGAGATTGAAAATGTTCAATTATGTAAAGTATAAGATTCAATTTGCGCTTAGAACATATGATTTTATGTTATTTTTAAGGCATTAATTTTTCAAAATAGTGATTAGTTTTCGTTTGTTTGAAATGAAACCCGTAATATAAAATTATATTACAACACAGAAAGAAGAAAAAATAACTGATTCATATTAAATAGGACTTCAATACTTGTTGTGTCTTAGAAATAAAATTGCAAGGGAAATTTACACGAATTTAAATTATAAGTAATTCAAATAATTCAGTAATTTAAATATTTTCAGTAGGTTAAAATACGTAAAGTAGAAAGATTTATTGTGTATCTACAAGGCCGTAGTTAATATTCTTAAATTCATAAATAAATTAATCGCATTCTTAACCAATATATAAATAATAGAAATCCCAAAAATTTATTCGTCATCATTAGTTTGATATTATTTATTTGTCAAAAAAATCGAGGATTATAATTTTTATTTTTTTTCATATACACTGGAAAAATGAATATTAAAAAAAGAAATGGATATATATATATATATATATATATATATATATATAACTTCACTGGAATAAAAATAAAAAACAATAAAAATGTAATGAAAATGAATTGAGAAACATTTTTCCTTATTAATTCTTTATGATGTCTGTAATGCCATTGCCACCCAGTGACTGTAGTGGATAGAGACGCGGACTTCTGTGCCTTAGGCCCTGGGTTCGAATCCTGGAGAAGGCGTTATGTTGTATATGAATGATGTCTGTGCGGCAAGGGAGCACATTCTAAATATTCGTCGAGCCGCATCTCCTCTCGTGTGGTTGATGGTAGAAGAAGAAATGTGGGAGACCCCCCCCTAAACATCCCCTAACATTAGGAACAACTACAAAATCATAAACAAATGTATTTCTCAAACTACATTTTGAATCATTTTATTTTTAGAATATTTTATTATGTTTTATATTATGGTAAATTTTCTAATTATCGATAAATTAAATATAAAAATTTTATTTTTATTTCATGTGTACTTATTACACCTTTTTTACAGTAAAAAATATTTTTTTTCATCATCAGAACACAGTAAATTTGAATTACACAGAAATAAAGGGCACAATATAAAGTATTTCTTTCTGTAAAACTTCTTGTTACACAGGAAGTATGGGAAAATATTTTTAAAAAAAATGTTTTATTTCTTAATGGTTATTTTTACATTTTGTTAAATGAAAATTTTTTTGAAACTACTTGAAAAAAAAACCAGATTGTTTTAAAATTTATCCTTATAAATTAAAAATATATATATTTGATTTGTTGCAGATACACACACACCTCTTATCAGTTAGAAAAAAGCAGGTCATTGAAGAAAAAAAGAATAACTAGAAAAAATAATCAGAAAATAACTTGTGTAATTCCATTACCTCATTTTCTTAAACATTTTGAAACATAAAATTTCTGAAATATAAATTTGAACGGTATAAAGAAAAAGAAATACTAGGTATTGTGGAAATGTATAATTTCCTTTGTTGTGCAATAATAACTGAAGCTTTGTTTAAATAATTTAACATTTCATGCGGCTTTTATATTTTTCTTTGGATTTTTAACTTTAGTTAAACGTAGTTATTAAATGACAAGTAATTGGGACACATTATACATAGAAAAAACAATAAAATTACTTGTATACCATATTTTATCATTATAAGTCTATTACTTAGAAAATGGGAATTTATTTTATTAATACTCCCCAGTAACTTCTCGCTCTCACCACATAAATGAATTTCTGTAAAAGCCGTCAGACCTCTATTCTTCAAAAGAAACATGCGTACCAAATTTCAAGCAGGTAAATCTTACAGATAAAAAAAACAGGATTATTTTTTATCTCATTAGGCTTCACAACTCTCTTGAAGGTCGATTTTTGAAAAAAACGTTTTTAGAGGAATGCTGTGAAAGGAACAAGTCTACCAAATTTCAGCGTAGTCTTATTGTTCGAAAACGGGAGTATTTATCCATAAGGCTTTTAAGCCCTCGCAACACCCCTTAGAGGTCAGTTTTAGCAAAACTTTTTGTAGCGGATATCTACTCCATGAAAGGAACGTACTTTCAAAATTTTCAAGAGTGTACATCTAATAGTTCAAAAACGGAAATATACTTCTCTATAACGCATTTTGGGGGTCGACTTACGAAAAATCCGTTTCTGGTGGATCTCTATTCCATGAAAGGAGCACATGCCTACCAAATTTCTTTTCTTTCTCTCTCTCTCTCTCTTTATATACACACACATATATATATATATATATATATATATATATATATATATATATATATATATATATATATATATATATATATTATATATATATATATATATATAGAGAGAGAGAGAGAGAGAGACATATAGGATTAAAATGAATGCATTTCCTGGTGTTTTCAGGTTCCTAAGAAAGTAGTGAAAGAGGAAAATTTACAATTATATAAAATACGAGTAATATTTTTAGTATAAGTTTGATTTTATCTGAACAATTGTGTTAACTTTTAAGTACATGGGGAATGTTCACAACCATAATCATTAAATTTCCTTCATCTTCAAAAAAAAGTACAAAATATTTTTTAAAATAATAAATAGTTATTCTCACATTTTCTTTAAGAATATTAAGGGGACTTGGCACCCTTTGAGCAAACTTCTTTAATTACGTATTTAAAAATTATATTTTAGCATTTTATACGATGTTTCTATTCAAGAAAATGTTACCAGATGAAAATTTTCATATATTATTCACACAATTTTAAAAATTTTAATTTTTTGAAGAAAAGTGGGAAAATTTTAAAATCCTACTCCTTTTGTAAAAATTAATTTTTTGACCTGAAATTTTTTATAATACTCTTATGGATGATCTAAACTACTTTAGGGATCGATTTTAGAATAACTTCATTCGTTTTCGAGAAAATAAAATAAAATGTTGATATACAGGCTAAAAATAAACGAAAAAGCCAACATGTCTTACATTTTATTTTTGTAAAAAAATGTATTCAGTTTATAGCAAAACAGATCCCTAATTTTATTACATGCTTTATTTTCAACACGCAAGGAAAAAATGGAAGTGATTGGTAAATAATTGTCGAAGGAGTAGCATTTTGAATGCACTAAGGTTTCGAAAAACACAAACTGAGAAAAACAGATTTAAAGTTTATAATTCTGAAAAAATAGTTATTATAAGCTTAATTAAACTTATGTATAAAATACCACTTTAAGATATTAGTTATACGTTTTTCTTTAAAATAATTGCATTTTCATATATTTTCAACCCACACATTTTTATAAATGATCAACTTTTAGAGAGTACTAATTGCCCATGAAAATTCAAGAAAAATGTGAAATTTTTTTTTTCTGTCACGACAGAAATTTTAGCTGTTTTTCTTCTTATAATATTAAAGTATTACATTTGTATGAAAAATATATCAGGAAGAAGAACTGAAATTATAAAATTATTAATATAAAATGCCTTAATTTAAAAATTTTACATGCACACATTTCACAAGGAAGAAAAATTACATTATTGTATTGCCTCGGAAATATTCTGCTTTTAATACTACACATTCTTTTTTATAGTTATTATTTCTATTTATAAAATTGATTTTTTTTTTATCATAACGCATTTTTAGCTTTTTTTTTTTTCTAAAAGGGGGTGTGGCTGAATTGCCTAATTTGTTTTCAATTGAAGTTTTATTTAACTTCTAACTTTCCGACATGTACTAGTGATATATCAATCGAAAGATAATAATGCAAAGAATAAGATTAAATGAAAATAAAAAAAAAACGATAGGTTTGTGATTTTTAGGATACCAAGTCCCCTTAAGTCTCTGTGTTTCGCAGACACAGTTCATTTAGTTAAATGATTCTAATTTTTTTTTATAAATAATCATGCTTTCAAATTGGCCTAAGCTTGTGAAATTAAATTTTGATTTTAAAGTTCTGTGAATAGTGCATATATATGAGTTATTGTTTATTATTCGCTAAACAAATTTGTCGAACTTGATTTTTACCGTTTATCAGCATCCTATTCAATAGTATAGTTAAGAAATCTAAGCAAAAATTTGAAATCAAATAAAGAAATGTTAAAAAGTGATAATTCTTTATTTCTGTCCATAAACATATATTTGAACGAAGCTAAAGTTCTCTACCTTTCAGGTATTTTTTTTCTTTGCTGATTAATATCTGGACCAATTTTAGTTAGATTTTAAACATATATTACGAAGTTAATTGGAATTTCTAACGGCGACTGCTTCAGATGAATTTTCAGAAACCACTTTCCGAACGTTTAGATGCAAATCTGTAAGTTATGACTTTTCTTCACTATCAATATGGCATGAACCCTCTAATTTGCTTTTGTCTTAGTGGCGTTATGTATATACACATTGTAAAAAAGTTCTCGTATGCTGATGTTTCTCAGTCTTTGCACTTTTTTGCTTTATATTACTTCTGCGCATAGATTAGATTTTTTTATATATAGCAATAAAAACATTATTGCTTTGGTCTTAAATGAAGAACATATGGCTTGCAATTTCTTTAAACGAGTCTTTTTTTTTCAAATTTTATTCAGAGAGAGAAGTCAAGAAAATACATTTCAGAAAACTTTGTTTATAAAGCATCTCTGTTGCTTAGAATAAAAAAAAAACATATGCTTAAGAATATAATATAATAATGAAGTACATCATTAAATAAAACTTGGTGATTTTAATAATATTGAGAGTGGTAGCTTCAGATTTTCATTTTACGTTTCATAGAAATTATGAATAATATTATATAGATATTGCTTTTTTCATAGAAAAATATTATTTTATAGCATATATATATTATTTCCTTTGAAGTTATTGCAATAAATCCAACCCTTTTTTTTACTTTCTTGAAGCTGAACCTACCGCTGAAAACTCACCATGTTGAAGGAGACGATGCACGTTAAACATGTCAGTGCTCAAATGCCTTCCTGTTGGTGTAGTGTGGAAGTAAGTAGAGGGGGTCCCAGCTCAGATGTCGTTCTCGTCACTTGATCGTGGCTCAAAATTGCAAGGTGCGTCACCAAAAGCGCAAAAGACGTTAATATTTTTTCACTCACTGAAGCTTAATCAAAACATTACTACCATATTTGTATTTTTTGTGTTAGAATTCAAAAAATACTTCAGCTATATTTTTTAATTTCCCTTTTTATAATCCATATTACTCAGAAAATCACTTCTTTTACAAAATTTTCTGACAGTTATTGGTCTTTTTTCGTGGATTTTTTTAAAAATTATTGATCCAACTTTATTCAAAATGACAAACCATAGTTCGCTCAAATAGTTAAAAAGTGTTTGGCTGAAACGCTGTATACGCAGGTGTACATCAGTTTTAAGTTTTATGTAAATTCTGATTAATATCATTCAGGATTAATACTGTATTTAATAGGTAATTAACTATGCTACAGTTTTAATAATAGGCAGTTATTTATTAACAATTTAAAATACGACTGTTTCCCAGTATTTTTGAGAAAAAAAAAATTCCATGTACTTTTTCTAAAAAACAAATTCTTAGATAAACAAATTTTGTAGTAAAATGTTCGAAAATTGCAAAACTTATTCTACACATATTTTTCCGCAATATTATCATCTTTTGAAAAGGTGCAATAATTTTTCTGTTTCGTTATTTGCTAAAATGTATGATTTCTTTACTTTTTAGTTGAATAGTCTATTTGTAAATTGAAATTTTCTACATCTTTGCTGGAGTTTTTTCGTAATAAATATGTTTTAAATATTTATTGCTGGAAAAATATTTGCGAACGAATGGATTTAGAAAAGATTTAACCGAAATCCTCATGCTTTTGAAATGTTTTGATATTGATTCTGAAGAACACCCAAAAAGTTTACAAAATATTTGAGCATTTTTTCCCCAAAATTCCGGTTTTCGTTTATTTTTGTCAAGTGGTTTATGGAATCTTTCATCGCAATTTCCAGCAAACTGTAATAGCTATTTCGTGTACAAAGAAAATATATTTTATTGAATTCTTCACACTCTCCCCGTACCTGTTTCATGATAAAAACTCAAAAGTTCTCTGGAAGGAACGATTATCATTTTCAAAGAAAATAATCAATTCTAAAGCATTTTCAGTCCGCGCAAAGTTTGAAGATTCCGATTTTTATGGAGAAAATTTCCTGTTTCAAGAACCCTTTTGACAACTAACGCCAGGCTGATATTCTTGGTGAAAGGATAGGAAAACATTTTTGTTCCGTGAATGTTTTTGCGATTTTCCATTTCTTTGAAAATCAAAAATTAGAGTGCAAACAGTCATTTTGAATACTACAAACTACCTGATTCTCTTTTACATTCTCGGAATAGATTTTTTATAAAGAAAAAGAAAAGTTCAATATTTTAAACCGCTGCAGATATAAAGTAATTCAAAAAATGGAATAGAGGTTTTGTAATAAGAATATGCTTTCAAATATATTTTATTTTATATTAACTCTCTTTTTAAACACTGGTATACCCTGGTATGCTTTAAACACATGTAGAATATTAAACAATAATTATATTAAAACAAAATAAGGGAAGTTAATTTTGCTAAAATGTATTTTAAATTGGTTTGAGCCATTTTTGAGTAATCATGATACACTCATGGACAAAAAAATTAGCGCATCAATAAATAATGGCGGGATCGTAATAAAACTTGCCATGAAGGTACATGTAGGGGAGATATGATTAGAAATGCAGCGTAATTCGTATTACGTTAGCCGGTAAAGGGCGTTTAATGTCGTTCACCACGGAGTGTAAAACAAGTAAAATCAAAGCTTTTTTGAGTGAGCTGAATCTTTTACAATAAAAGAGAAACATCATTACGCCATTTTTGAAGGCAATATGAGCAGCTATCGCAGTTTGAGAGGGGGAGAATCAAAGGCATGAAGGTATCTGGGGGTATGCTAGGCGAGTAGCTCGTCCATTAGGCCGCTCTAATTGTGTTGTGAGCAAGTGTTGGGACCAGTGGATTCAAGAAATGATGTCATTTACACGAAAATCATGCTCAGGACGCCCTCGACAAACCAGTTGTCGAGGATACTGCCACGTCGTAAGAAATGCATGTGTACAGCCAACTGCTTCAACGGCCGCCATCCAGGCACAGGTAGCACCTTCACTAGTCCCTGTGCCTTCTCGAATCATTCGAAGGCTCCTGGCTGAAGGACATTTGGGATCGCGGCACCCATTATGTGTGCCGCCCTTGACACCCAACCATCGATGTCTCCGTTTGGAGTGGTGCGCTCTCGAAGAAACTGGACTGCAGCGGGATGGAATCAGGTCTTCTTTAGTGACGAAATCCAGATTCAATCTCAGTAGTGATGACAAATGTGTTCGCGTGGGGAGATCCCGTGGAGAACGCCTCAATCCTGCCTTTGCTTTACAGCGACATACCACTTCCGCAGCTGGTGCGATGGTATGGGATGCCATTTCCTACAATACATGATCATCCCCAGTATTGATCCGAGGCACCATGAGAGCCCAGCGGTATGTCCATGATATCCTGCAACCACATGTGTTGCCACTCATGCAACGGCTCCCAGAAGTCATTTTTCAACAAGACAATGTTCGGCCTCACATATCAAGGGTTGTCACAAGATTGTCTCCGCACTGTAACTACCCTTCCTGGGCCTGCGCAATTCCCATATTTGTCCCCAATCGAGCATATCTGGGATCATTTGAGAAAACGAGTTGGGCATCCCGTGAATTTAAACGAACTATGGGCAAGCTTACAGCAAATTTGGAACGAAATGTCTTAGGACATCATACAGAACGTGTATGCTTCAATGCCGATCGTATCGCATCGTGTATTCGCGCTACAGGGGGTTCAACAGGTTATTACATCTTCCATTTTTTTGGGCCATGGTATACATACTGTTCCCTTAAAATAAATAGCCAAATCGTTTTTTAAAGTCTTCATTAACATACAAAAAATAAGACACTTATCTTTTGAAATTAACAACTTTTTGAAGGAAAAATGACAACCTTTGCAATCTGCTAAAAACTCAATGTTTGCTGTAAAACGATTCGCCTTCCCCGCTAAAATACTCATCATGGAACCCGTGTTGCCATACATATCGGAAAAATGGATTTTAAGGAATATTCCTGCTAAGTATCGACAGAGTATTCGTAAAAATGGTTATTCTATGTAACGTTAAAGTGATTTTTATAAATGTCGTCGGTAGATAAAGGGTTAAAACGATCTTTATACTTTAAAAATATGAATCTTTACAAAGAATTTGGAATTAATGTAGGTATGATTAAAACTTATTGATATGCTCAATTGCTTTGGAAAGTAATGCCAAAATATTCTTTCCTATCAATTTAATTTAAATTTTACAAATGAATACATCACTACAAATAAGAATTTCTTTGTATTTCCTTTTGTTTCTTTAATATGGAAGAAATAATATATATTTTTTCCCTTACATATTTAACAAAGAAACGACTGCATTTTCTTCCTAGGATTTTTTATGCTTGATTTATGACATCATAAAATAGCAATAATTTGATTTTTCCCAATGTGTTTCCTGCCTCTCATAAACTGATATTCTCTTCTAATGAGACTTTTATATTCTATTATATCATCTAGTATTTCATTGTTTCTTCAATGAAATTCTTCTAATGAATCCCTTTTCCCAAGTAGAATCTGTATTATTTTTGTGCCGTTAGAACTTTTACAAAATATAAGCATGAAAAAAACTTATCTGCTTAAAGTGCTCACTAATACCTCTCACTAGTGCTCACTAATAACTGGATAAAAACAACATATTAAATGAAGCTATAAATTTAATCCCAGAACTTATCCAGGAAATCGAATTTTTACTTTCCCCTGCAAAAAGTTACTTTGGCCAAATCGCTATAGAAATACTAATTTCAAAATCAATATTGTCTTTATCAGTTTATTCTCCAGAGCAGAAATAATTAAGTTGTGCATTATTAATATAAGCACGTGAACCGGTTTCTATAGAAATTTCGCTTAAAAATAAAGCAAAAATACCCAAATGAAAAACACGATTGTCAATAAAGGAAATTTTAATTTCGCATTTATATTAGAACGTCTGAAGCAAATGAGATTATTTTCTCTTTCTTATATATACTATGAACGTTACAAATGATGAATGAAATATAAGCCGCTAATTATATTTTTGCTACATGTTCCTCTTTAGGAATTAAGTGCAGAAATATTTTTAATTATTATTATTTTACAGATTAGGTTAATTTAAAAGTAAAAAAAAAATATCATTAAAAGCTATAAGATACAGAAAAAAGGGTTTATTCATGAAATAGAGTGAAGAAAGAGAAATAATAAACTCCAAATCTTGAACTTTTTTGTTGTAATCGCATTAGGTAGGCATGGTCACAACAACAATCCTAATCATTTCTTAACTTTTTTTTCTGTAATTCTATCCTGATTATTTTTAAAGATATTTTCTTTTGTAATTTTAATGTTTATATTTTGAATTTAAAAGTATTTAATTTTACATTTAATATCTATATAGTGTAATTTTTTTTAATGTTTTTAATAATATATAATTGACTAAATGCACGCACATTCTTTAGCTTAAATATAAATCAGTTTATGAAGTCAGTTAGTCATGATTATCATCATTTCTTGTGTAGAATAAAATGTCTGCTTCGGAAATATTTTTTCCGTAAAATTTGCAAAACAGATGTATAGACATATTTTGAAATCCCAACACGAAAGAACTTTATAAATAAGCAGTTTCTAAAACTTAAAGTTTTTTTAGAGTGTGATACTTACTTGTAATTATATATATATATATATATATATATATATATATATATATATATATATATATATATATATATATATATATATATATCAGTGTTAAAATTAGAGTTCTTGAAAAAGTTTAAGAAATTTGAAATTTTGCTAAAACAGTGCTTAAAAAAGTTGAATTTCTAATGCCTTTGAATTAATGAACTTGATTGTGACAAATATATGATACTATTTTGCATATTTTCAACTTTGCAAAACCTGTACGAATAAAATTTAGGGATTTCACAAAAATAAAGAAATAATGTTTTGCTAAGTCCTATTGTTTAAAAATTCTCCGATATTTGATATTTTGCTTATTCTACTTGTTGGATCACATCTACATTTCTGCTTCTACTTATAATTCTATTTGTTCATCCTATATCGTTATAAATGTCTTCATATTGGAAATTCCAGGAACATTTACACAATTATTCGCACACACATTTAATATATATGTATGTATATATTGGCGGAAAATGTTAACATGATAAAGTGTTATGGAGGTAATCTTATGCATTATAATAGTACTTCATACGCATTATTTTCAATTTCTACAATAAGTAAATATTTTCCATTAAGTTTTTCTATTTTTATTTTATTCAATGACATCATTAGTGTATTTAATATTCTGATTTGGACACATGTATAGTACTTTCCATCTAGCCCCGTGGTATGTGCATATTACAGGTGGAGGCTGTCTAACCTAAAAAAATTGATTAAACTTGCATTCTTGGCTCCTAAGGCCAACATTTTGCCATTATACTATACACACACACTATAGCTAATATTTCTTACTATACTGGCTAGTTATACTTAGGATTACAACTATTTGTATGTATGCATTATTATTATGAATTATATAAATATAGATATATACATATATATATATATATATATATATATGTGTGTGTGTGTGTGTGTGTGTGTGAGTGAGTATATGCATGTTTGTGAGTACATATGATTAGGTATAAAACACATTTACAAATACATATATAATTATTTATTTGTCAATGTTAATAATATACTAAATTACAATAAATATAACTTAATGATAAAAGGTAATTACAGGTAATAAAATACCATGCCAGTTCAGGATAAGTAGAATTGATGCAGTTACGTAATAACAAACCCTTAGGTTTAAGATTAAAATTACCGGATGAGAGAGAGAGAGAAGAATAGATTCAAGGTGCTAACTTTTCACGTAAATTAATCAAATTATTAAGCTGAAATAAAATTAGAAGAGAAAATATACTTTCATTGTTTATGCATAGCTTCCTTTTCCTTAGTCCCAAGCCTAATAGTTGACACTTCTACTCTGGCCTGCACTGACTCGCTATTTTCTTGCCTAATGCTTAACATAAGAATTAAAGCTATTTTCAGTAATGTTTATAATTACGTATTGACATGTATTTGCGGTTGCATTGTGCCTAAATTTGATTGAATTAACACTGCTACATTTTGAAATCATATATATATATATATATATATATATATATATATATATATATATATATATTCAATACAATCCTTTTTTTATAAATTGAGAAACATAATTTTAATTATTAAATAACAATATTATCGATATTTAATAACAATAACAATAAATATATTGTTTCTTGAGGCAACAGTTTGTAGTATAAATGTTGGTGGCTCTCTTTCATTCTATTCATTTGAAAAGATTTAACTTTCTTTGCAATTATTTCCTAAAAATATCATATGTAATCGAACAGAGTATATCGGATCAATATTGCAGTAATCTTTGATCGTAGTTTATTTTACTTATAACAAAAAATATATTACATTTTACAAATAAATTGCAAAATTTAATTCACTTAAAGCACATCAATATCTGTTTTTATCTACGTGAACGAATGCTTTTTTCTATAAATCAGTATTTTTCTTTTGTGTTGTAATTCCTTTAAACGGAATACATTTTTTGAGCAAATATGGAGTTTAACTTATCGATTGTATGTCTTATTGCTTTTCATCAGAAGTATCTTTCACTCTTCTCTTCCACTTCCACTTTAAGATGCTCAACGAGGTGCAAATTTTTATTGGAGGACTATTGATACTTAAATCAAACTTTCTCTTAAAAATTGAGATTATTTTCCGTTTTCGATTTCAAATTATTGATGAAACACTTTTTTATTATTACATTTTTTAAACTAGTAACTGGAAAACATTTTAAGCTAAAGTGAATTTTATCTTGAGCGAAAGTAAATCAAAATTCTCTGTTTGAATGTATTATTCCAACAATTTCCATAGGTACCTTTTAACAATGAGAATCTGATTAAGGTTTCCGACTAGGTTGAAAAGGTGTCTTGCAGGTGTTCGATGTTAGAGCCATTAGAAAAAAAAAAGAAATATTAGTATCGAGGAAGAAGAAGAAATAGTATGTAAAACTGGAGAGTGTTAAGTTGTTTTTCTATATATATATATATATATTTACTTCTTCTAACTTATAAAATATTTTTAAATGAGTTTTTCGAAGAATGAAATTTTCACGATAATTTATGTATGAAAAATGGGATATCTCCAAAATATTCTAATAAGATTTAGTGAAATGTATATCACTTATGTAAAAAGCCTTTTAAATCGGTGTATCCTAACCTTTTCATTGACACGGAGTGGTCAAAGTTTGATAATTTTACCACGGCTCACTGCGAGGGATGGCCCTAATTGCTTATATTTTAGTTTTTTTATTAAATAATTTTAATTCATTTTCATTTAACTATACTTTCAGTATAAAATAGTTGAACCAAGAAGTGGATGTAAAGTGTTTTAACGTGAAATATAAAGTGATTTCCATGAAATGTCTCACATACCCGAGAGAAATACTCTGCAGTGAATAAAATGTAAAAAAAAAATAATAATGTTTCTTGGGATGACCTGGTAGCATTTGATCCATGGTCCTTGGGTTGGGAACCAATGCTTAAGAGTGTAAAAAACCTCAGACCTTAAGATAGTTACATTTTACAGCTATTTTAGCTCGGAAAATAAAGTTTTTTTGATGAAAAATCATTAGTGAATGCTTATAGAATATTTATTTCTTAAAATATTTTTTTTATCCAGCAATTTGTAGCACTTTAGGTGGATCCAGAAATATATTATTGGAATTAAAATTGCATTATGACCAACATATTTTTATTTACGCTGCTTTGCATTTGCTACTCATTTAACATTTTGCTTCAAATTTTTTTAAATTAACATTTTTGTTTCAAAAACAAGATGTGACACATGTTACTTATTTAATAATTAGGACTTTTTAAACCTATTTATGTAATGTAAATCAATAAAATCAATTTTTGAAAAATTGTTCTCCGAACCTAGTTGGAAGCCTTAAAATACGTAATTCTACTTGAATTTATTTAGTAATGTGTAAAATGTTAAAAAGTGTTTTCATTAGAAAAACTGAGTGCTTACCTTTATTGAAATAAGAATAGAAACATATCCTTTATTTCACTGCATTGTGCTTGCAACAAACAGTCAAGTACTTAAAACAAAGACTCAAGGAATAATCTGCAAAAAAAACTGTTATTTTATGAAGATCATTTCGCGTCTTATGTATGTATTTTCGAGAGGAAATCTTCAAATAAAAGAATAATTATTTGTATTCAATTAAAAAATTTTAATTGATAAAACATGTTTTAAAAATTATTTATTGGCTCTTACTTTATTATTTTTGTAGTTTTCTCAGCGTACAGGCTGTAGTTAAGCCTGGGTAAAAGCTTTTATGACTCACACTCATTGAACTTTATCTCCTATTATGTAAATCCCATTTCAACTTTATTTTTGATCTCCTCGACGGACGTGAAAGTTTTGCTTTGTAAATAATTTCTTCGGGTAAAGGAATAAATAATATTCACTAGATGTCCAAGTCAGGTTCTTCAAAGAAAAGCATAAGAGATCTCAAATGTTCAGTGTTCGTCAGAAACATCGGTCCTAACTATAAAGAAATCAGGGCACCAATTCGATACGTTCCGTTGATTAATGATGTGCTCTCATAGACGGAAAAAAGAGTTTGTGAGAATCCTTTGCCACTCAGTTTTTGCATTCAGATAACGTATGATGGAGCACACTTCACATTTGGAGGGATTCTGAATCGGCGTGGACAATGTCAAGATTTCCTAGCAGAATCAAATTTGGCACAGAAAAGACAAACGAGCATGAGCGGAAAGCTAAGGTTTAAGGTTAAAGTCTCCTTTATGTGTTATATATCTTTACTTTTAGAAAATGCCTCATATAAAAAAATGTATAAATTTTCCATGCCCCATTAATTTGTCATAAATAGTAAGTTAATAAAATTTATTTTCTAAACAATTTAAAAAAGAATTTTTTGAAAAAATTTCATACAAGAGTTCCGAAAAGAAAAATAAGAATAAAAGCAAAATATCACATTTAAAAAAAAGATTTTGATATTTTCTAACATTTCCAACCAACGACCTTTCCGTCGATGCAGCTTATCTGATAAAAAAATAAACTATAAGTGTGTTATTTCTTAAATGACTCTTGCATAATTGTCAGTTGAGACATGCTACGCACACTTTTGCACATAAATATGTAAACATTAACCTTTTAAACTTGACATGTAACGCAAACCTTTTCAATATATCACTGGAATATAACTTAATTATTCTAACTGCAGTGTAACTTAAATATAACTACTAGGTGTGCGTATTTACATTTGGAGCGATATTTTTCACTTTTCGATGAACATTTCAATTATGGTTTGAGTTGTTTTTTTTAAGTACAACATTTAATATAAATTGAATATTATATTATATTTATTATTAGAAAAATAATTTAAATAAGCCAAGATCTCGCAAAGTTTTCAAAAAACGAAGGTATACATTTTTGATGGCAGAATTAATGTTAGGATTAATCATACATCAAACTATAATAATGCAAGTAGATCCAATGTTGAAATGAATATTAATTTAAGAAGTCATATGTTAAATAAAGTTAAATTTCTTATTTAAATGAGATTTTTTTAGCATATGAAGAAACCTAAGGCAGTATTAATGCTATAATGAGCTTCAATAAGTTTTCGTTTGTATTGAAGAGAGAAAGTCAAAGAATAACAAAGATGTAAGCTTGTAATAGTGACATGAATTTAAAGGTTTAAAAAATAATTATAACATAGCTATTATTTTTGTTCTCACTTTTTGTGATTTTACTTTGCAGTCCTGTGGGAAATACGTCATATATTATGATTAGAACATGGGATAAAAGTTGTATATAGCGAGAAAAGTCTTTAATAGAAAAAAAACGATGAAAGAAATAAGTGCATTTTCTACACAATCTACAATCAAAAAGACAAAAACGTAAAGCTTAAAAATAGACCAGTTGCAGTGAAGATGCATAATCTTTGTAATGAACTAAATTTTTCACTAAAACTGCAGCCTATTTATAAAATGTCGCTTTTCTTTTAATTCGTGTACTTTTTTCTCTGAATCTACTGCATGCATGAGCTTTAAATGTTTTCAACGTATTTCTGATATATAGTTGTATAAAATAAAAAAATAGGTAAATATGTAAACATTTACCTTAAGAAAAAAGCAAGAATTTTAAATAAAAAATAACGAGTAAAATCAGTTAAAATTATTTTTGAGAACAGCTGAACAATGTGCGTGTAAAATTTCACTCCTGTGCTAAGACCCATTGTAAATGCCAATTTATAAAATACAAACAAAATTATAAGATTTTGCATTTAATGGTTTCTCTTGAAAAGTGCATACAAATACTCAACTTATCATTGTTGGTATATAACAGAGGTCGGCAACCTAGCAATTATCGTTGGTTTTGTGCCCTACTTTACAAATTTGTCAATTTTTAATTGGATGGAAGTTCACAAATTTGTAATAGATTTTATTTTACAAACATCTTCAGAAATATGGGAATTTACGGACCTACAAAAAAATCAGAAAGATAACTCCAAAGATAAATTTATTGCTATTTTATAATTTATTGAATGTCATTGCTGGAGAGATTTAATTGTTTGAAGAGAGAAAATCGTATGTACCCTGCTTTCCACTTTTAGCTCTACATATCTAAGTAAAAATTCTTTCCTCATATAAGAAATATTTCGAGTCTACAAAGAAATTGCTTAACAACTGTATACTCAGAATCGTTTCAATTTGAAAGTCACAAATCATATCCCTGATTCAGCGATATGAAAGTAGTGCAGTGGAAGCATTTGGTTCACATTAAAATTTTACTTATCTTGTCATTTTCTTACAATGAATGGAAATACATATATATTGTGCTGTCTATTTCTTATTTTAATAAATATGCATAAAAGTGCATAATATATGTAAAAATTAAAGATTTTTTATACTTTTGTGTACAAAATAGTTATGTTTTACGCTATTTATTTTTATGTTATAAAATATCTTTAAATGATGCAAAGTTATTGTATAATCAAACTATAAATCTGTATATATATATATATATATACACTCTGTCGCAAAAAAAAAATATATGCACCCAGAAGAAATTGAGCTACATTCACGAAATTTGGTATGCATGTAGTGTATATGAAAATAAACAAATGATTAAAAATTCAGAACAAAATATCATTTTATTAAGCGGTTACAGCTTGCAAAAGGTTAAAAATCAGTAAGTAGTAAAGCCACCTCTGGCAGCTATACAAGCCGAAATTCGGCGTGGCATCGATTCAATTAGATCACTTATGACCCCCTGTGGAAGATCCTGCCATAGTCTTCGCATCTGCGCAGTTAATTCTCCTGTATCTCGGGACGGCTGCAGTTGCCTTCCCAGCGCGTCCAGACATGCTCTATTGGCAAAAGATCTGGTGACCTGGCAGGCCATGGTAGGACGTCATATCCTTGAAGACATTGTTGGGAGAGTCGCGCAGTATGTGGACGAGCATTATCCTGTTGATAAATGGCACCTGGGCGACTTGATAGCATGGGTAGCACAATCTGCGTTAAAATATCGTCCACGTAAGCTGTCAAAGTGCCTTGAAGGAACACTAAAGATGATCGTGTGTCCCAAGAAATTGCTCCCCCACACTGTCACACCTTGTGAAATTGCTGTATGCCGCTCGACAATAAATGCCGGATCGGACCGCTGGCCGGTGCACCTCCAGACACGTGTGCGGTGGTCATCATCACTGAGACTGAATCGGGATTCATCACTGAAGATGACACGTCTCCAGTCTGTCACACTCCAAGATTGCCCGAGGTCGGCAAAAATCCAGTCGACACTGCCTATGATGTGGGGTCAGTGGTAAGCGTCTTAGCGGACGTCGGCTCCTCAAGCCAACTTCGGTCAGTCGTCTATTATGGTTTCTCTTGATGGCACTGGATGTCTGGAAGGAGGTAAGTGGCGTTGAATCGATGCTAGCGACGTTGTTGGTGCCGAAGTGGCCACTCTTCTGATTGCACGATCCTCGCGATCATTTGTGTTCCTGGGACGTCCTGACCCTCCGCGACGGTACACTCTACCTTCTGTGATCCACTGTTGCAACTACCATATCGCTCCGACCGAGGTGGCGGCCGATACGTCTATTCGACCAACCTGCTTCTCTGAGGCATATTATACGGCCCTATCAAAGTCCGTCAGCTGCTCGTACTGCCGCCGGTTACGTCTTAGAGGCATCCTAAGTCTCAATATCGTCTATCAAAGTCATCAGATTCGTTTGGATAGCCGTACGGCGCTCGTACTCATGCTTTTAAACTCTCCCAGTTGCGCAACTAATATGCGCGTAGCACACTTAGCCTTGTCTCATTGGCTTTGAAATTTCAATCATTTGCATATCTCTTACCAGACTACATTCTTGCCGAGTTTCGTGATTGTTTTGATTTCTTCTGGGTGCATATATTTTTTGCGACAGAGTGTATATATATATATATATATATATATATATATATATATATATATATATATATATATATATTATATATATACATATTATTGACCTCTATTCTATAACTGCATGCATTATCTCAAGAATCGATTTTTTTCAAAGAGGCCCTACTCTCTCTCTCTGTGTGTGGCACGCTGAATCATATTGGCAGATTGATTTGGCACTCCAAATCTATAAGATTGCCAACCCCTGGTATAGAGGGTACCTAGTTCCTTTAAAGGTTTGGTCTTGAGAAGAATACACGGTATTCAATAATGTTAAAACAATTCTGATTTCTTATGCTAACAGCTTAAAAAACCTTTTGGATGGCTAAGCAAAATTTGGTTGAATATAACTATTGAAACAAGTATCGGTGTTATTACTTGGGAACATTCTTTGTAGGAAATTTGAATCTGCTGAAACTAATTTCGATCAAGTACATAGGATTTTTTCCTTCTGCAACTAGTAAAAGACAATTGCAATGAAATATTT
The DNA here is from genome assembly GCA_019973935.1 of Trichonephila clavipes. Classification (NCBI taxonomy): domain Eukaryota; kingdom Metazoa; phylum Arthropoda; class Arachnida; order Araneae; family Nephilidae; genus Trichonephila; species Trichonephila clavipes. The sequence continues at coordinate 185,427 of BMAU01015546.1, forward strand.
ACAGAAAAGCGATATTCCATTAAAAAACCCAATGCATGTTATATAAAAATATATAGTTGCGATAATTCTTACTCACCAAAGTAAAAACCTACTATAGTATAAAACATCTCCTTTTGATTTTAATTGATATGCAACATGGAAAGGTGAATCGAAGAGTAAATGTAATAAGAAACTCCATATTTTATTAATGGAGGTCGGGAAGTTAAATCATTTATTTAATTGAAGCACTCGAGGGAAAAATGTTAGAAAGAAGAATAGTGGTGAAATTATTAAGAGGAAATTCATTTTAGTAATAAGTAAACGTTCATTTTAAATTGAGTTTTTTTTTTACTTATGAATTCGAATCAAAGTAAAAAATAAATAAATTGCAGCAGAGATTTCTCATATTAATTAAAATACTTCATTTGATACCCATTAATGTTTTTAATACAAATAAGTCTTGCTTCATTTTAGTCGTTGGTTTGGTTATTTTAATTGTATTTCACTTTGGGAGTCGATAAAAGGATAATTACATTGAGCGCATTTTAAATACTCAATGTTATTTAAGTTTCAAGTTACGATATTTTGTTATTTTAATCCTTAAGAAATGGATTTAAAAATAAATTTTCATAAATAATTGTGTTCCGCTTTCTAGAAAATGTTATTTGAAACATCAAAATCAAAATCCTGCTTATAATTAAACTAAGTTTTAATTTTTGATTAATTTCATAGAGTTGGCAAATGATAGATAAATTATTATATGCAATTTTTGAATAAGTACTTCAAATAAATGCAGAAAAATAATGTTGTTTTGGAAAACAAGAATTAAAAAGTGTAGAGAGAAAAAGTAATGAAAAAAAGCCGAACCTAAAAGAAAATTAAATAAAAATAATGAACAGATAAACCATTTCTATATAAGTTTGGTACTAGTCTCGATAACTAAAAATAATATTTATACTTCACAAGTTTAGTTGTCATTGAGAAAACTATAAATTTTGGGCATAAAGTATTAATAATATGCCGAAATGACAAATAAGATGTAACAAAATTGAATATATTGAACATTATGCTTCAGTTTTTAGAAAACACTTTCCTCATAAAAAAGTTAGTAAAAATTTTATAGAATAGTTTATCTTTTTTTTTATAAAAAATTGAGTGGAGCGGATTTTGTTCTTGAATATCTGTGTTATTGTAAGCTACTAATATTATTTAAATTAATGAAATTATTACTCAAGTTTATTAATAAATAATTCCAAGATAAAAGATATATTTAAACTTTCTTAACCATCTCCGAAATATCTTCCTCTAGAATCATATTTTACAGTCATACTCCCCATGAACTCTAAAAGGAAATAAATTAATTCTTACATGGAAAAAATTATACATCCACCATATATTATCTCTTTATCAATATTGCTCTAAAAAACTTAGAATGACACAAAAATAAGTTGGATTAAATTTTCAAAAGATAAAGAAAAATCATTTTTAAATCAAAAAATAAGTTTCTATGCAGTTCTTTTAGAGCATCATTATATAAATGATTTCGAATCCTAAATCAGGAAAAGGTTAATTCTATTTTTGACTTAAAATCAAATCTTATTATTTTTCTTCATCGTGTTACTAAGATTTTTTTATCTCACACGAAGCCTTGATATAAAAAAGTAAAAGTTTTGGGAAAACTTTTTGTGCACTTCAGAAGTGTAAGATAGAATTCTTGAAGTTGAAGGTCAGTCTGATTAGATGATTGACCCAGTTTTCTAACTTGTTACTTATTACTTTTTAATTACCTTCCGTCTGGTACTTGCTTCCATTAATGTTTTAATCCTTTATACGAAGAAAAAAATTATTTTGATTTTGACTGATTTTTGTGATGTGTGCAATTTATAAGAAAGGATACCATAAAAACACTTGATATACGGGGCACAATGTGGGATTTAATTTAAGTTGTTATTTGCTCTTTTAGAGAAGGTTCCCTTCTTTGGAAACTCCATAACTCTTAAATGTATTCATAACTGTTTTAATTATTTTACTCAAGTACAATTTCATATCACTTACTAAACGGTCTTTTGTAACGTATTTTTTTTAAAAAAATTAGCATTGTTATATCAAATTAATTTTTTCTAAAACCTGAATGAAGGAGTAGTTTCCCTTCAAATTTAATATTCAATATCCTTTGTTTTAGCAATACGTTTACAAGAAAAATATCTAAAATTTTATCAGTATTAATGGTGTCAAATATTGGTTTTAAAATACTATTAACTGATTTAGATATAATAGATATTATTGAAACTATTAGAACTTAAGTTTTTTGTCCGGAACAAATGAAACTCGAAGTTTTTTTTTGGTTAAATTAGAAGAATTGAAAATGTATATATTAAATCTAATTAATAGTTGTAGTTAGGACACATTTATATAGAGATTAATAATGAGCATAACTATTTTAAATATAGTTTAATACAAATTACTTCAAAATGATGGACAACATAGGGAATGGGAAAATAAATTTTGGGTAAAAGAATCTTTTCAATACTCATAGATAGAGTTTAAAAAATTACACTTTAAACTTATACCTTCTTTTCTTATCAATTAAATACATGTATTAAATTATAATTCAATAAAATATTTAAGAGAATTCAACAAAAAGAAAATTTTTTCAATCATTTGATGTGTCATTTATACTGATAGGGAAAATGATCTTGTTTCAGGTATTATTTGATTGCACATTTCAATGAAATGCAACCCTTTAAGGTATCCGACTGGGTTTGGAGACAATTTTCTAAAATATAGCTTTAATAATCATTTAGTTGTTATTTTTTAATTAAATATGTTGCAAAATTTTGAAAAAGCAGCAAGAAGAATTTTTTGAAAACTTATTTTTCAAAATATTGAGAAATTTCTACCAAAATATTACAAAAGATTGCTCTTTTGCAAACAACTCTAAAATATATATATAGCACAATAATAAATAAAATGTTTGCAGGAATACAAGTCTTTAACGTTTAACTATGCTTTATACTAAAAAAGCTCAAATTCTACAATAAAAGTATGGAATACACGTGTTCGAGATGAAAACACCCAGAATTTTCTTAAGAAACTTTTTTTTTCATATAACATTACATAAAAAAAATACCTTAATTGAAAAATTACCCTTAGCTTTTTAAGCAGAACGCATTCATTATAATACAAAGAACAAACTCAAAAAATTTCATATTTCATTTATTGTAAGAAATATCGCTCTTACCGTTAACCATTATGTTCAAAAATAACATTCTTCACAAAATGCAAAATAAGGTTTATATTTGCAATAAAAGTTTTTAATGATTTAGGAAGGTTTTAAAACTCTCCAGATTTGTGTATGTTGTGCCTTCCTGAAGCTCATACTTCAAACTTTTACAGTTTTGAAGGGACTTTCTTTTTTACGAGACAGTTTCTGATTTGGTTTAGAATGCCTCGTAGAATCAAAAATTCTCGTTTTGTCGAGGCACCAAAACTATCCTTTTATTTCAGAACATAATTTCATTCGTAACTTTTGAAGTAGATGTAATAGATCAGCAAACCCACAGAAATAAAAAGTATTATTGCGGTATAATTTCTTAAACGAAGTGTTTAATGCTCAACAAAGTTGTCTTTCGGGATTATACTCCACACGACATTGTTAAGACTTTCATTGCAGCTCTGAGTTTTCCCGTGAAGACATTTTCTTAAGAGATTTTGATCACAAAGTTCCTTATAAGTCTTTCTAATAGAATAAGTGACTGAATTTGGAAGAACCGTTGATATTTCTATCGACGTTTCTGCAACAAATACTGCTCTCTGGAAATCTCTTCTTTTTTACCTCATTGATCTTTTTTCGGCCTGGCAACTTTAATTTAATTAAAAATAACTATAACTCTCTGTATAAAAGTACTAATAAGAAAGTTATAAAGAGATCTAGTCTTGAATACAAATGATACAGAGATAGCAACTCGTTTAAATCAAAACCAACATTGCAATTAGTTAACTTCTGCCTATTTTAACCCTCAGAGTGGATGACCCGCTAATTGAATTTCACTTCGAAAGCGGTCTACTTTTTTCAAAGCTAGTGGTAGCGAAAATGTTTCGGATGAATTTCGCGAACTGCTTCGAAAGCGCACCGCAGTTTTATGTCTTCCCCCTTAAAACTGCGGGAGGTCCTCAAATGGTTTTGCAGGGGATGATTTTATTGCTTTTCGGTTTCTGTGTTGTTTGAAAGGAGAGGTTTCTCATTTACAGCTGTGGCCTAGGGCGAGGATTGTGAAATGGACATTTTCTCCACTTCACGGCCAACAGAAACTTCTCCCAATTTATTGCAAATATATATTTCTTATATTTGGAAAACTTGCTCAAATTCTGATCTAAAAACTTATTAGGTTTTAAGAAATTTTAATTTTCTGAGTTTTGATTTTAAATTCGGTTTCATTTTAAAGCATGTTTGAATTCCTAGATTGAATTAATTAAAAATATTTTTTAACACAATCCATTATTTCGTGTGAAATGTCTATTAACTGCAATTTTAATTTCTAAAATCCTTTCTGTTTGCTTATGTTTTTAAGTTTTTGAGTTTTCTCACATTTACTTAATTGAGATTGATTTAAAGACCAGTTTATTTTTTGACACATAGTTTATATAATTTAAAAGCTCTTTACTTTGTTATCATTATTTTTTTTCCTTTTGAAAAATGCCATGACCAAAATGTACGCAGGCTACTGTGTTAAATACTTGAAAGGAATGGAATATGACTGAAAATGGTAAATCTAAAATCCAGCTTTCAGGTGATATTACAATTAGACTACAGAATGCAAATGTTGCAGAATGAACTAAATATTTCCCTGACGTACCACAAACTACATTATAATAAATATATTGTAGTACTACATTACAGTATTTTAAAGTCATGCAACAAAAACTTAAACTTGCTTACCTGCCACGATGGGGAACTTAGAAAAAAAAATATTATTTACAATCTTGGTGATTTCTGGATTACGTTTGTATCACTACTATTTTCTGTATAAATATTTTGCATTTAAAACTCTTGAGAATATATAAGGTTTTGATAAAACGGAATAATAGATCAAATTAACAATTGTTATCAATATTATGTCGAAGAAAATTTTGAATTAGAAAAGATATTTTCAGTCATATTTATTTCAAGTAGAATTTTCATGTAGAACAAAAGTTGGATAGTAACATTATTAAAAAATTAAAGCTTTACAGGCATTGGAATTTTTTTTATGCCTTTACAAATTTTAAATGTGTTTTTCTCAGATTTTTAATTTTGAAGATGGGGGAGAATTCTAATCCCTTATACGTTTTTCCTGTTCAAGATAGAGTCGTGAAATATCTTGTAAATATTCCCTATCATATTTTTTAGTAACTTGCTTCTAAAATCTAAGTATTTCTTTTCCCTTAATTTTTTATACAAATATTTTATCCAAGTTTTTGATGTTTCCCGACTAAATCGTAAATATAAGAAACAACAGTCAAATATCACGAGTGCAGACGGCGCTCGCTGATATTTGAGTGAGAAAATTACAGCAGCACATAAAATGCGACCTCGTTTGAATTATATCTAATGTGCATATTTGGAACTGTTTAGCGTACTCGAATTAACTCAAGTGCACACGTCAAATGTTTATATTGCATTCTAAGTCAACACGGTGGCTACTGACGAGCGACTACGTAATTTTGAACCGCAGTTAAGTGACGAGGACGATACCTGAGCTGATAACTCTCCTTCCAAACTTCCACATCACACCAACGTGAGGACTTTTGACCTCGACGTGTTTAACGTGCATCAGCTCCTCTTCAACGCTAAACTTTTGTGGTAACAGGGCTCGAACACTGGACACGAGTTCATAAACATGACCATCAGGCTACCATGGCCGCAAAGAAAATAGCAAGTTTGAAAGAAATGTAATGGAGAAGTATATTTGAAGATATAACTTCAAAACTTAAGGGAACAGGGACATCATATACTTTCAAATAATCGAAATTTTAGTTCTAAAAAATAGTGCTTATTTTCTGAATCTAAAAATGTATATGTTTGTTGATAAAATATCCTAAAATATGCTGACCACACCCCTTTTGACACGCCCCTTTGAACTTTAAACATGTAGTTTCCCCCACTTTTGATTGTTTTTCGTTTAATGTTAAACTTTTTAGCCACGCTTTATTGCGTGCTATTTTTCAATATGGCAAAAAATAGTTTCTTGTGGCTTTGTTTACATTTTTTCTGATTTTTACTTCGTGAGCTATTGTTCCAAGCTGTGTGACAAAATTTCTTACTTTAAATTTCGGTTTATGGCAATGTTTTGAAAAGTATCAAACTTTTTTAAAAAACTAGCAATCAACATAAAAGTTTGAAAGAAATGTAATGGAGAAAAATTAAAAAGTATATTCTTTGAATTGTTGAACTGGATTTAAATAATTGCTGTTCTTCAGAGAAAATTGAGCTGAGAGAAGATTTAAAAAGTCGTAGAGGTTTAGCTGTGAGTTTGGAAATAAACTTAACGAAAAACCAAAATATCAAAATTTATGTTTTTAGATTGAATAATAGTGAATATAACTTCGTACACCTAAAACCACTTTGTTTTTAAATGTTTTACGCACTGTGTTTTGAAAGTGAACGTTTGGATGGCACATGGCCCTTTTAGAGAAACTTACTACACTGCTGGACAATTGCTATTTCAGGACGGATAACACTATCATCCATAGCAACCACAAAATGAAACATTCTAAAAATGGAAGCAAAATGATGGGAAAATTAGAATAAGTGCGGGATATTAGTAAATCCGAAGTCATGAGTATGCAATGGGCTATTTTTTTCCACGTCTGTTCATCACGTGATAGCGTTCATAAGAGCTTTAAAGGTTTTGACGCGTGTGGACAGTTGTTGTTTAAAACAGTTGGCATTTTTGAAATTTGGAGTTATGATAACCGATGGATTGTAAAATTTGGAGTTATGGATGCTGTAATTTGTTTTACAGGAAAGATTTAATAGACGAAATCAAAATTTTTGGCATGTCTTCCCGACATCACATAGATGATTTTATGCGTGGCCGAAGTATTGGAAAGATCGAAGAAGGGCGAAAAATAACAGATGTTGCCATGGGAGTTCGACATCGCTCACAGCGTTGTTTCACGGCTGTGGAAGTCATTTAAAACTACTGGAATGGTAGTAGACGGCACTGGGGAGGTCGTGTTATGCATAAAAAAGCAGAAAATAAAAAAAAATTCAAATTTCAAAGTTTTATAATTTTTTTAAAGTACGACGCCTGTATTTTATGTAGAAGACAGATATATCTTCCTATCAGCAAAAAGGAACAGGCGCACCACAGCTCAGCAGGTGGCAAATCAGCATTTTTCTTTTGCTGCCTCCGAAAAGCAGATCTCCCGAAAAACTGTTGCCAGACACTTGATTGGGGAGGAAGCAAAATGTGGAAAATTAGAATAAGTGCTATACGCACGCAGACCTGTTGTGTGTGTCCCATTGACCATGACAGCACCGTACTGCCCGTTTGCAATGGTGTCTTGAGCATACTGGAATGGGTAGTAGACGGCACGGGGGAATTGGATATACTGAACAGGACTGGGCATGCGTACTGTTGCCAGACTATTCTCAGATGATGCGAGTAGGTTCAGTCTGTCATCGGATTGTAGACGCCCACTGATCTGGCGCGAGAGTGGTACTGCTTATCGTCCAGAAAATATCCAGGAAAAGGACCGATATCCGACATGCAGTACCATGGTGTGGGCCGGCATCATGTTCAATGTCCGCACGCGCCTACATGTGGTTGCGAATGGGACTATGACGGGCCAACGATACATTGATGAAGTTCTACTTCCTCATGCTCGTCTTTTCCGTGGTGCTGTCGGTGATAAATTTGTTTTTATGGACGAAAACGCAACATGTCATCGAACACTCGCTGTTCAGGATTGTCTAGACAGCGAGGGTATTCAACGTCTCGTATAGCCAGCGCGTTCTCCAGATCTAAACCCCATTGAAAATGTGTGGGATGCTTTGGGGAGGCAAGTTGCTGGTCGAAACTATCTTCCGACAAACAAGAACACCCTCATCCGTGCACTCACAGAGGAATGGGATAAATTGCCTCAACAGCTGCTGGATAATGTTGTGCAAAGTATAGTACGACGTGTGGAATTTTGCATCACACTCCACGGTGGACATATCCCGTACTGATACCTTTCTTTAAGGTGCCTGCTGACTTATAGATGCATTGTTCCATTTCTCCGTACGCAGATCAAATGAACATTTTTTTTCTTTCAGATGTTTCACAGCTTTTGTACTTTCCAGAACAATAAATATTCTTTATTCTAATGTCTGAACAGTGTGGCAACTATATTTTATCCTACTAGGCCTCATGTCTCGCTTAATGTTATGCTACATAGCAATTTGTGATCCGTCCTTAGCAATTGTCCAGCAGTGTATAATTATGTCAAATTCCTTTCATTTTGCTCTAAGGGGATCCCCGAAACAATGTTATTTTTTTGATACATAAAATTACTTATGGTTGAATCTAATACAATTCCCTACAAAATGAATGAAAACCCTTTTTTATCATATAAATTGTGTTTGAATAGGAGATGGTTAGTTAATAAGAACATTTAAAACGTGTCGGCAATCTATGGACCTGTGGCACGTAGTACAATTCTTAGTAACACTCAGCACTACTCTACAAATTTGTCAAATCTTGAGTGGATGGAAGTTGATAATAGACCTTATTTGAGAAACATCTTCTCAGTTATGGACATTTATGGAACTGCAAAATAATTTGAAAGATAATTCTAAGGATAAATTTACAGCTATTTTGTAAATAATAATTTAATGTTATTGCTAGGGGAATTAATTGTTGAAAAAAGAAAATTGCATGTACTCTGCTTTCCACTTATGATTCGGCATATCAAAGTAAAAAATCTTTCCTAATATGAAAAATATTTCGACTCCGCAAAGAAATTGTTTAACAACTGAATGCTCAGAATCGTGTCACGCATTATACCCCTGGTTTTGCGATATGAAAGAAGAGTGGTGAAAGAGTTAATTCGCATTACAATTTTTATTTAACTGTAATGAAGGGAATAATTTATATTTCAATTTGTCTATTTCTTATTTCATTAATATGTTGGAAACATACATTTTTAAATTTTTTTATCTTTGTTGAAGAAATAGTAACATTTTATATTGTTTATTTTTATGTTAATAAATGTATTTTATTGATCCATAATTAATATAAAATAAAAATGTAAATCTAAATTATTTACCTCTATTCTTTAAATCTGCAAATATTACCGTAAGAATGGAAGGATTTCAAAAATTTCCTACTACGTGGCACGCTGAATGATACTGACAGATTGGTTTGGCACGTCTTAGCTACACAGTTGCCGCCCCTGATTTAAAATGTTGGGTAAGATAACAATTATATTTTTAAAATTTTATAAATATACAAAAGGAGAGTATTTTGGCAATACATGTTTTAAAAGGAGTAAAGTTTACGAGAACGATATATAAAATTGCATTAAAATTATTGGTACTCTATCAACCGTACTTCTTTTGTATATATATATATAGGAAGTACGGTCGATAGAGTACCGTAGTTACTGCCAACTCGTGACAATGAATTGGAAATTAAGTTCACAATTCATTGTTATTAAAATATATAAAATTTTACATAACTTATTTTTGTATTTGTTATTTTTATATTCCTTAATGAAAGCAACAAATGGGAGTTTATTACCTGCCAAAACTGCAGAGGCCTGGTTGTTTACTCCACAAGCTCCTACCTTATGCTTACTCTGCCCTACTAAGTAAAAATGCCGTCTTCTGCTCGTCAAGATCATGGAATTGCAGATATTGTTTTCCATATATTTTAAATATTAGTTTTCTAACTTCTACATCAGCCTTTTAATAGTCTACACTCCTGCAAAGAAGTCTGAATTCAAAACTATAAAAACTTATTATTCCCAACAATGTCATTTACATATACCTTTATTTTTTATAATCTATGAATGCGTTAAACTATTAATTTGTTATCCCGACTATTTAATATTAAATGCGAAAAAAAAACCCAATAAGTTTCAAACTGAAACTTAAATTGAATTTTTCAAAAATTGTCATCGATATTCTCATAACTTTTACATATTGTCATTTTAGCATATCACACATCTATCTTCTATGCAAAAATCTATTATAAGTTCATCAAATGTTTCAGCATATTTTTACTCATAACATGCAGTTTTCAACCATATTGTGAGGCCGCGGTAGCCTAATGGTCAAAGTAACGGACTCGTAGCTGGCGTAACATGAGTTCGACCCCAGCACCACTGAAGATCCGTCGTGTAAGGGAGCGATGCTCAAGCGTCATTCTCATCACTTGACCATGGTTTAAAATCACGAGGACCGTCGTCAAGTGAGTGAATATTAACGTCGCACTCTTCAGCTACACGAGGGCTTTTAGTGATGGACCTCGTAATTTTGAAGCATGGTCAAATGACGAGGCCGACACCTGAGCTGGCACCCCCCTCTCCTAACTACCACACTACACCAACGTGAGGACATTTCAGCTCTCGATAGATTTAACGTACATCGCTGCCCTACACGGCGGGTCTTTTGTGGCACTGGGCTCGAACTCGAGACATGCCACCCATGATTCGATACCTTGACCACCTGGTACCCCGGCCACAGGTCCGTCGCCCAAAGTCCTCAAGTAGTTGAGTAGAGAAGAGAGAGAGTGTGACTTTAATATCCCCTCACTTAATTAAATTATATGAAATTTAAGGAATACTTGAAAAAATATTAGAAGTCGAATATATATATATATATTAAAAAATTAATCTAATGCAGTGGTTCTCAAACTTTCACTACTGGCGCCCCCCTTTTCAATCACAATTTTTATCGCGCCCCCCTTATACATTAATAATGTACTGAATGCAATACTAATGCACTTTGACGCTAAAGCTACAATACGATCATAATTATAAACCGTACAAATTAACAAGATAAGTATTAAATTTTGTATATCTTACTTTTAAGTAATATTTTTTTTTTTTTTTTTTTTTTTTGCTTTTTAGTTCGATTCACTATAAAAACGTGTTTCTTAGTTTGTTTTAAAACTATAATTTATTTTATAGTTATTTTTACTATACACTATAAAAATCACAATTCCAGTGATAATTTAATTAAGAGAAAATATACTTACCTGCTTTCAAGGACTTTTCAATTTTTCTTAGAAAACAAGAAAAAATCCAATAAAACTAAAGAAAATGTTCCAAATAAATAATGTCCTTAATAAAGGACATAAATCACAGACACTTTTCGCTAACAACACAGGAACGTTATTTTCCAGCTAAACTCAAATCAACTCAAACGTTTCATGTCTCACGCTTTTCTGATATTTACTTTAGCTATATATATATATATATATATATCTTGATTAATATGCATTATTTCAGTAGGTTCTTCAATTGCGTGATCAGTTTCAACTTTATTTAATAGGGATCACAGATGCCCATTTTTTTTAATATTCTGCTTATTTACATTTATAAACCATAATAAGTCGTACAACACAGCAATCAAAACTACAAAATTGTTCATGGGGAAAGTGTAGCATGTTCTAAAAAATAATTGTGTAAAACGTTTTTCAGTATGCATTATATGTTTCAGAATACTCCTGCTTATCCATATATCATAAAACTCTTTCACATGGAAAAAAGACGAAACAGAAATATATTATATATATTTACAACTTCCCTAAAAAAAAGACGGAGATAACCATACCAATAAGTTCGAAGGTCAGCTAAAGTAATATTTTAGGTTTCAAGAAACGTAATAAAAAATTGCTCATTGTTTGATATCGATAAAGAAACGTAAAAAAAAAATCTCTCATCGTTCTCATATTGACCGCAAAGCAAACAAAATATTTGTTTAATTTGGTTATAGGATCAAAGAAGGCTAATGAGCGTTTGAAGTGGAATCTTTTATTTTTGATGATCACCAGATGATAAAAATAAATTATATCAGTGTAAATGTGTATTTTTTATTATGTCAGAAAGCATCTTGTTTTATTTCATTCCAAAAAATTATTTTTAAACCTTTTATTTTCAATATGCTCGCGCCCCCCTCGCAGGGTTACCACGCCCCCCCAGGGGGGCGCGCCCCACAGTTTGAGAAACACTGATCTAATGATAATTTTAAATATCCAAAGAATTATTAGTATTTATGGTAAATATATGTTTTTCAACTAAGTATGTGAGACGCGTATAAATATCTTTTTCGAAATTCCAATGCAGAATTTCAGTGGAGCTAATACAAAATTCCTAGTTTTGAATGGTTAAGATTATAAAAATATGTCCAAATTTTAATAACCTTTTCTTCAGTCAACCACTAATGGAACATGAATGATGAGGGATTATGCATAAATATATATTTTTTTAACTTGAATTTAAAAAGGATATTTATATTTATTTATATGCGCAAGTGTTAACTGTAAATTTGTCCAGATGCTTTTAAATACTCTTTATTTGAAGATTCAAGTTCAAAAATATAAGGTTGTAGTTAAAGTTCTCTTGGAATGAAATTAATGTTCAGACATTCAAAATTCAAATATAATTTGTTATCTGAACAATACAAAACAAGGGATTCTTTGTAAGATGCCCTGAATACCTGGCTTTAAAATTATGAAAAACTAAAAGATTTAAATAGGTTTTTTTTTAACAATGCATAAAAAAATTTTGCAAATAATGTAATACAGAAGCATAAAAATTATTCATGTTTAGAAGTGTCCGAAAATTTAAAAAATTTTAAATTTTGAACCTTTTTTTAAAATTTTTTTGACACATAACAAAATAATCATTTTTAGAACAAATCCCTGAAAGTATTGATTATAATAAGAAAAATGAAACAGTAAATTATCCTTAAGATTTTAATATATAATTTGAATTTAAATACTACAGATATTTTTAAAAACTTAGACATACATTATAAAAACTTAATTCCATTTGAGAATTTTAAGGTAAAGAAAAAAATGAGAATTCTCAACTCGTTGACTTGCAATTATTTCCGTACACTTTAGGGTTTAAAGAAATTCTTCCCAGTTTTTTACGATTGCTACGGGAGAAGAACCGGTCTCCCCGTGAGCCATAAAACTTCCCCTCAATGCCCATTGTGTCTCCCCGACCGTCTCTAATTATCTTTCAAGATACTAAACCTTTAAAGGGGGGGAAAGAATTCGGAAAAACACGACTTTAACGTTTTTGAACACATTACTTGAGGAGGAAAAAATCAGTTTGGTTCATTTTTGGTGAGTCCCCGGCCTTACGAAAAATTCAGTGTGGTCCGTTTTCGAAGCCTCTCTAGTAGGGCAGAAAATTCCGTGCTGTCCGGTTGGAGGGTTAAAGCAAAATATATCTATTAAAACATTTACAAAGTGAAATAAAGTTTACTAAACATAAAAAGAATTCGTTAAAATGTTTTAAATGAATAAAAATCTCATTTTGCTGGTAAAAATCAACCGAAACTCACACTTCCGGTTTCAATTTGGGTTTACTACCTCAAACAAAAAGAGCTATAACTTTTTTTTCTGACTCAGAATTAAAAGTACAATAGTTTTAGAAAGCTTATTAAACAGGCTACATAAATTGACTATGAAATAGATTTATATTTTTTTAATGAAAATTGTGATTTTGAACCTGTCGGGGATACCTTAACTTAGATTTAATGTTTAAACACATTAATGAGTTATAGCTTTATGTCAGATAACTAAAAGAAAATTGCAATTTTTAGTATGTCTGAAATTACTAGGGCAATTTCATTAAATTGCGAAACCTTTTTTATATAACTAAGTTCTATTCGTGAATAATCATTTGTTCTAATCTAACAATTTGTATGTGAATTAAATATTATCTCACTCAGATAACACTTAACTAATTTTTATAAACTATTTTATTTTTGCTAAAGGAAGGCATCTCAGATATGAAAGACATTTAATTTTAGAATCTCTACAACTAAAGCAGTTTCGGGATAATCTCTACGAGAAAGATTTTTTGATTAACTTGAAATTATTTTCTGCATTGACAGTTGTAGACTGAAAAATTATAGTAATCCTCACCCTACAGCGTTGCCTTTTTCATTAAATGTGATGGCAAAACTGTTGTTGGAGATTATATCTATCAATCGTGATTATGAAATAAAATATGTCAAACTTATCATCATAATAATAATATGTTTTCATTATCCATGTGTTGAATATAACACATATTTACTTTTTACCTAAGTTGTATGCAATTTTTCTCCTTCCCTCAAAATTTCACCTCAGTATTAATTACGAGATATTTTAGCTTTCTCTTTATACAACAAGCTCGGTATTACAAACAGTTAATTGGAATATATAATTCTTAAAGTAATCTTTTTCATTTCACTAAACTTAAATTTTTTTCTTGTAACGTAACATTATAATTCTTATTTTACTGAACTTAAATTATTTCTTATGTCACTGATAGTTATGTATATATAACGTTATATGGAATCATTTTATGAAGACATATAACTTTATTTCCAATTTTGTGTAATCTCGGTATTTGCATTTAGTACTTACTCACATGAGGATCTAATTAAAAAGTTATGCAAGAGTATTTATCTAAACCTATTTAACTATCTGCATTGATCTTTAATACTTAGATTAATCCATAGAAAATGATAGAACTACTAAGGTACCTTAACAAATACAAATATTTAACAATAATTAAAATCATATTAATTAATTTAAAAGGCAACAATATTATTTGTCTAATAGATTATATATGACCATAACTTACAAAACATGATTAGACGATAGAACTCTGATTATTTGTACGTAAAATTATAAGGTTATTTTGGTTATAGAAATTATTATAATGTTACTTAAGCATGTTTTAATACTTATATTGATAGTAAAATTTTAATTTCTATTAATTGTTTCAATTAATGGGTACTATAAATTGATCATCCTTATTAATTTAATCGTTAAGAAATCGTTAAAAAATGAAATCATACATTCCAATTGTTCTTGAAAAGGATTATACTTAATTTTAAAACAGATGCTACTTTTAATCATCTTAAAATCTTAACATTTATTGTTAGACTGTGATAACACCATGGCGATTTATGAGTGAAAACGCAATATATCTGTTTAGGTAATTATACGCTAATAAATCTAAATAAAATATGATAATTAACGATATTAAGTTACGCGAATGAAAAAATGAATCCATCCGTTTCATTTACTGATAATTCACTAATTACATAAAAACCATCATGAAAATTTATCTATATGAGTCAATACGATTTATTTCTCTTTGGTTGTTAAGATCTTGATGGTAACACAAGGGCAAAAAAAAAGGCTGTTGGTAAAGTAAAATAAATAATTATGTAAATGAATTCCCATTTTTTGAAATCCTTGAAAAATAATTAATTATGACCCAAGATAATCATTAAAAAAATTATTATTTTCTTACGCTTCATTTAACCCATCCAGATAAAAATTAGTATAAATTTAAAAATACCTTAAATTATTTAATGCATCATTTAACTTACATAACAGTGATAGTTAATACATTATGTATTATTCTGCAGAAAATATTTAGAAATTACTCAAATACTTGAATCTCTCAACAATCAACAGAAAAATTCAAATTTTTAAAACCATTTAAATGCCACAATTAGTTTTCGTTAACGTTTTATTTAATCATCATCGTATTAAATTATTAATTTAAGTAATGGAAGAATTCTGGTGTTACAAATCCTCAGAAAGGAATAAAAACTTAATTTAAATGAATTATTACTAAAATGAAGACACACAAAAAAAACCACATATACCATTTCTAAAATGAAATAAATTGCTAAGTGATTAGTGTAATTTTGGCGTTTACTTTATCATGAAGTTTTCCTTTAATTAATATTGGAGATGCATTTGAGTAAATTTATTTTACAAGCACTTATTCGAAATTGCTTTTATTTTTTCAGACGGATTGAATTAATCCAAAGGGGAAAAATGAAGCTACCAATTTTATTTAAACATGGAACAGTTTTGAATTTCCTTTTACAGGGTAAATTCGTTTCTGGTTTCATTATTAAATAGCTGATTCTCAAAGTGTTTTCAAATCAACCTTTTGGGAAATCTATTGTATGGATTGTTTGATTGATATCATAGCCTAACCTTGTGAAGATAACAAACTATATGCAGAACTATGATGTTTACAGATTAGGTTGTTTATTTAAATTAATCTGAAGCTGAATCATAAAGATTGAGATTGTAAAGAGATGTTTATACCATTTGTGAAGGTGTAAAGGAAGTTTTTTAGTATTCGTTATTTTAGAAGAGTGTTAGATTAAAACTCGAGGATTTTCGTTTGACTTCTGCTGAAGATTATACTAGACTAGCTGTTATCCCCGTTCTTCACACGGGTGAATTTAAAAATTAAACAATACAGATTGAATGATGAAGAAGTTTTTAATGAGTTAATTTTACGGGAATTGCAAATTAAACAAAAAAAAAAGCTTTTTCCATATCTCATTTGAACAAAAGAAAAAACCCTGTTTGTTAAATTTAAGTCTGTAAATCTAATAGCTTATATAGAAAGGATTTTTTTATCTATAACTTCCCGTAACTTTTTTGTGGGTCGATTTTTGAAAACACCTTTCTGAGCTGATCTCTGCTCAGCAAAAGTAAACATTGTTACAAATTTTGTGTAATAAATGCTTAAAATAGTATAAATAATTTATATCTAGAAGGTAATAGGTTAATATTGCTTAATATTACTTAATATTACTTTTGATTACGTTAATATTACTTAATATTACTTTTGATTACGTTAATATTAATTAATATTACTTTTAATTACGTTAATATTACTTTTAATTACGTTAATAATAATTTTTGTTGTATTTATTTTATGTTAAAATTGTAATCAGCATCACACTCTGCCTGTTCAAGCTTTCGCAGTTCTGGCACCTGGCTTAGACAAAAAAAAGTGCAAAGTTTTGCTTCACACATAGAAGATATATATATATATATATATATATATATATATATCCCTTTAAGACCCGAATTATTTTTATCTTCAAATATTAAATTCTTCTAGTTATTAATACTATATGGACCCCAATTACATCGGGTAAAATAATAAAAAAAATTCCCGCATTCCTCCTGGAACGTAGACGGTACCCACACGATCGTGCGGGTTGGGTGTTATCTGTGAAACAGGTCACTTATGAAATTTTACGCGAGTAATCCATTTTTAGCTCTAAGTTGATAGAAGAAACGATCTTAATTCAACTAAAATTGTTACAAATAAGGAAATTATAGTTGTATAATTAACTCTTTTATTAATTCATTCTTTATTTTTTGTAAAAAGCTTTCGTTTTG
Source organism: Trichonephila clavipes (assembly GCA_019973935.1). Taxonomy (NCBI): domain Eukaryota; kingdom Metazoa; phylum Arthropoda; class Arachnida; order Araneae; family Nephilidae; genus Trichonephila; species Trichonephila clavipes. The sequence continues at coordinate 202,835 of BMAU01015546.1, forward strand.
TTTTTGACAAGTATAAATAACCATTGCATTTTAACATGTTTTCGAACTGCTTTCGTAGTTTTCAAATCTGCACTTGCAAGGCCTTGAAATGTCATCAACACATCAAAAATGGCTATATATGCCAAGCCGTTTATCCTGGAATAGCCAGGATAAAAGCCATGACATGTGTGGCAGGCGGATTATAACACTTTACACTTTCTGCAGCCCGGCTCAATCGTTACATTCCCAATTTTATTACATACGACTATTCCTGAAGCAAAAACGTATAAGAATATCTAACCCGCACGACCGTGCGGGTTGGGTATCAAGGGATATGCTGTCACGGGCTTTTTTGCAGATGGCCGAATTTTTTTCTACTTTCTTGTCAATTATTGTTATATTTTGGACACTTCACACAATATCTTTATAAATATAAATTATAGCCTATGTGTTATTCTGAAGTATAAGCTATATTATTGTAAAGTTTCATTAAAATCCATTCTGATGTTTTTGAGTGAAAGAACACCAAACATCTGCATGCAAACTTTCACGTTTATAAAATTAGTAAGGATTCGGAGCTCGCTTGGTTGAGATTCAAAGTTTATTGAGTAAGTTAAATAAATCTACAGTATTGTTGGTTAGAATTTGAGGTTTTCATTGGTTAGGATTTCGCTTCTACTGAATGCTCTCCATTAACATATCTGTATATTAAAATATTAAATTGAACAAAAATTGTTAGAATTGCAATGTTTCTTGATTATTCATCCCTAAACACTAATACAAATTACAGTTCTTGCAACGGTTATTTTAATATTACATAAACCCAACTATTGCGGTGTGAATTACATATTTTCCCTATCTATAAATTAATCTGGCATAGAGCATTTATTAAACACATTCAACAACATAAAGGAGAGCTGAAAAGAAAAAAAAATATTTCTACTCGAATTTAAAGTTTTTGTTTTTAATAAAAAACTACGAAATTAACCTGCGTAATGACGTAAGTTTAGGAATTAGGAAGATATAGTCGAGATCTCCTAAATGTAATTTCACATGGACCTTAAATATCGTTACACTATAAAATAAATTCATAAAATTAAAGTGTGAATTAAATTAGTATTTTTATTATTTTACATATTTTTAATTTACGATTAAATATTGATATCAAATACAAAATGTACTGAAAAATTATCAGTAAAACAAATTAGTCGAGTGGTCATTTGGAGTCCTGATGGCACTGAAAACCGGCTATGCAAAGAGATTGATGCAGATACATTTCTTGAGACTCAAAGCCTTCCCGTGGGGTTGGTGTAGAGCAGGGATGGTTAACCTTTATGGGGCAATGGCCAATTTTTCTAAAGAAATATTTGAAACGGTATAGACGTGCCGTCAAATAGTTTTAACTTGTGATTATTGGGAAAATATAAAATTAAATATTATAAAAACTGAAAACTATTTACTACGAAAAAATACCTTTTGCACTGCATTGTAGTAAATGTTTCTTTATACGGGTAATTCAATTTAAAGTAACATTAGTGTGACTTATTTAACTGTAGTTTCAGATAAAATGATAATTTATATTAGTATTGTAAGATGCTACTTTTAGTGGATTACATGCTGAATTGGAGTCATCTGCCCCTCAAAGCGTTTCCTAAGCGAGTCTTTTATGTTATTCATCTCTAAAAATAATGACTCACAAACATAGGTAGATAAAAAAATAGCATACACTGGTGTGCAAAAATTAAGGACGAGACGGTTTTTTTCAATATAACTTTGTACAAAAGCTTTCCAAATCAACACATTTAATACCGTAAGATCCCCAATACGTAAGGACATGCGTAATATGTAAGCAACACTTACTAAAAGAGAAATCAGAGGGATAAAAAGAAGCTTGATTGAAAAAGTAGCATGGAGCGCAATGCGACTGAAGGCCGAAACATCCCTGTGATGGGTGTCCAGCAAGAACCATCCGGTCTTTAGTAGGGGATATGATCTCCCCTGACTGCTAGGCAGGTTTCACAGCGTCTGCCCATGCTGAGAATGAGGGTGTCAATGAGTTGTTGAGGCATTGATGCCCATTCGTCTTGCAGCGCCAATCGAAGCTCCCGAATCGTTACTGGTGGTAAGGTACGAGCTGCCAAGCGTCTGCCTAGAAAATCCCATACATGCTCGATGGGATTGAGATCCGGAGATCGTGCCGGTCAATCCATACGTTCAATATCCTCACTCTCTAAGAGCTGTTCGGCAGCTACTGTGCGATGACATGGTGCATTGTCGTCCATGAAAAGGAACTGCAGACCCATAGCGCCTCTAAAAAGACGCACATATGGAAGAAGAATCTCGTTACAATAACGGGTCCCGTTGACTAAACCTGCGTCGAAGCTGTGAAGGTCTGTACGACTACCAAGCATGATGCCTCCCCAAACGAGAATATCGCGACCTCCATACCTGTCCCTTTCAATGATGTTCGATACATGATTGCGGCTTCCCCGCTCTCTCCAGATGAGTATGCGATGAGAATCGCTACTCAAACTGAATCTGCTCTCATCTGTAAAGAGTACTCGTCCCCATTCATTGTCTCTCCAATTCCGGTGTTCCCGGCACCACAGAGAACGCCTTCTCTGATGGGCAGGCGTTAAAGGTACACACCGTACAGGGCGTCGTGCAAACAGACCACCACCGTGCAGTCTTCTGGCCACGGTAAAACGCGATATCGGTCATCCAGTCGCCTGTGTCGTGTGTCTAGCGATTTCTCCCACTGTCTGCCGCCTGTTTCTTCTGGCCTGTAAGACAATGTACCGGTCATCTGCGGGTGTGGTTCCTCGTGGACGACCACTACTGAACCCCCGGATAGCTGTTCCTGTAGTTTGAAATTGTCTCCAAAGTCGTGAAACGATGCTGTGAGCAATTCCGAACCCTGCAGCCACACTTGTCATACTGCGGACTTCCTCCAACTTCCTAATGTTTCGACCTCGGGTAAAAGCATCGAGATGTCGTCTAACAGATTGATTATTCGCCATTTCTGACTTAGGCAGCAACTCGGTGTGATTTTAACTGCTATACGGCGTGCAATCTCTTTGCCAGAAATACTGATCTTACACCGACAACATGCTTTATACTACTCAGACACTCCTCCATTACGTCTACCTGCATATCTGCGCATGTTCTACCGTACATGACCTTTCTTAATCTCCTGATTGGTCTTTCTGTCCGCTGTGCCTCTTCGTTCAGCTGATATGCTAATTTTTCGACTTCGTCCTTAATTTTTGCACACCAGTGTATATGAGCTGGAATCGAATTCCACGTTCTGAAAATTTCGTTTTTTACATTTTTACGTATGTTTCTAGTTAATATTTCTGTTTCAATGAACTCCAACTTTTTCCTTGTTTCAATAAATTTCTGAATCCATTTTGAATTGGACTGGAAATCAGTCAGTTGCAATTCGAATTCTTTAATTTCCAACCAATCGAATTGAGATAATTTAGGTTTATCAAATGAGGACTCATTAAGGAACAAAATAAACTTGAGCGTTTCTGAGAATTCGTGAAACTGATAAAATCTTGCTAAAAGTTCATTGACTGACGAATTGATTACTGAAATGTAACACATAAAATCATAAAAATAACACAAATGAACTTTAAAATACAGTTGTGTCAACGAAATTGTGAATATGCTATGTGTTGACAAATTTTGCATCATTAGCAATTGAAGTCCACAACGTAACTAAAGCAAGACACTCTAACAAACGAGTGTGCTCCCCGTGCCCGTTCACTCGCGTGTGTTCGTAATACTTCATAGGGAACTTTGTTATTTTGAACTAAAATGCAAACCATTTTGATCACTGTCATGCCCAAAATATTACGTCGCGTGCCACTGATGGCACGCATGCCATTGGTTCGCCATCCCTGGTGTAGAGTGAAGTGATCGCTCAGGTGTCGTCCTCACCAGTCGAACGTTTTTGATAAGTTTATAAGTTTCGTCGCCAAAATCCCAGCAGCTTCTAAACATGGCATTAGAAAACAATCAATCAATTAATGCAATTTTTTTAAAAAAAACTGTCTAAACAAAAAGATGAATGTAAGAGTAGCACAAAATTTCTAAATATTTTCCAAACGCACAAGTGATAATTTCGATTCATTAAAATTTGATCTGAAGCCTTTTATAAAATAAATTCCACATTTTTTTTTTATTTTTCATTTAGACATTGAATTTATTTTTAAGTTAAAAAATTCGTGTGTTTATAATTTCATGCTGAATAGAAATATATCAGGAGTGCTTTAGATGATTAATATTTAAACACAATTTAGATGTTTCTGAATTTTAGTCTGAAATAATTCAAGCAAAAGAAATACATTTTTATTTCTGATTTTTGTGGTATGTGTGTGTGTGTGTGATAAATAATGTAGACTTGGAAAATTTTATGTTTCATGAATACCTGTTGAAATCATTTTTGATATATTTTTTATTACCCATTCCTTTTCTCTCCAAACTCCAAACATATGGGATGTTTAAAATTATTAAGAAATATTTTGAGAATCGTATGCATGTTTTTATTCACAATATTTAATATTTTCCTTTATTAAACACAAGATTTTAAGAAATTAAGTACTAAATTATTTGTTGAATTTTTTTTTTAAATTCTTAAAGAAATTAAATGATTTTTTAGTTCCATTTTGCAATGAATTTGCCATTTAACTTTATTAAGAATATTTTACTATTGATGATTCTGTCCCAAAAAAATCAAACTTATATAAATAGAAATTGAGCTATTGGCTTGAAAACTTATTTATACATAGGTACAGGAATACAATACATAACAGAATTCCTTACGGTACGTTAGTGTTACCAGTTCAGTCCAGTGTTGCAGATTGTATACCTCATTATTAGCTAGTCTAATATATCGCATGACTAATAATGAACTGATTTAAGACATGGTTAGAACAGATTCATCTCTGAATAGTTACGGTTGACAATTAGGAATCAATTTAATGAAATGTGAGCTAATCAAGGTACACATCTTCCATGAACTACTTAAAAGGTTAGTGATGACAGTAGAGTCGAAAGAGACAAAATAACACGTAAAGAAGCAATTACTGGCTTACCAGAAAATAACGACCCAAGAGATTATTTTAGAATCAAGAGCACAGCAGAAAGAAAACTCTATTTCCGAGAACTGTTTCCAGTTTACTATACTTTTAAAGATTTTCTAATTATTATTGTTGTTTTTGATATATGATATTTTGTATTCCTTGTAATAACTATGTGAAGTATTTTGCACGAAAAGAAATAAAATTCGAATTTTAGTTAACTTAGTTCAACGAATAAAAGTATATGCAACTTTACATTCTTAAATAATTACAGATAAAATATGTTTCACGGTTTATTATTTTATAATTATAAAATGTAAATTATACTGCAATATGCTACCGACCAAGTTTAATTTTACCTAAAACACAACTTTATAACATCAGCATCTCTTCTTTCTATTTTAGTGAGTTTTGGCTTTAATTAAAATATTCTAGAGAAAATTAAACCTGATTGTATTTTTATTTTTTACAAATAACATTTTACGTATTGAGATCTTTAAGTAATTGGTTTAAAAGTGAAAAACAACATCCATGAAAAACTCTAAAGCACTTATTAAAAACACCAATTTAATATAGTGAGCTGAGAGTTGGAAAACTCTTGGGAAGAGAGAAAACGGTATCACCAATTTTAAACAATTTCAAGCCCACAAATTAAATAGTCATCATCAGTGGTGCGCATGATGAAGATATTATATAGTGGTTATCTCATGAGTATATTGGTAGATAACAAATACTTTTAAAATTTGAAAACTTGTTTTAAAAGCAATATGTTGGCGTCAAATTTATTCCCAAGTTTTTCATAATAAGCAGCAAAAATCTACGTATAAAACTCTTCCTAACATTGATACTTAAAACTATATATATGAAGCTTAAATCTCTATTTTACAAAAAAAATCCTTAAAAATACAGAAATCTGAAGGACTCAGGAAATAAAATAACTAAAAACAACATAGAAATGTTTTAATGTACACATAAACATTTTTACTAATTCACAATTATAGTTAATTAGTGTACTGTAATTAATATCTATCGATAAACTGTTACAAATTATAAAAGAAAATACATTACACCTTATAAGAAAGCTTTGAAGTTTGCTACACAATTACATATGCGTAAAATTAAGCTTCAAATTCGCATATATATATATATATATATATATATATATATATATATATATATATATATATATATATATATATGCGAATTTGAAGCTTTTTTTATGCTAGTTGAGAAGCAATATTATTGCATTTTTATTTATTCACTCATTACACAAGAAAAACATGCATTTTCCATTTTTTACAAATATAGCACAAATTTGAAAACAGAAAAAATAAAAGTTGCTCTCTTGCGTTAATGTTCCGGTGATGCATTGCAATCACGAACATAGTTGATTAAATAAAGAATGTCAAGTGGCTTAGCAGAATTTTCAATTACTTGAATTTTTTTGTGTTAACCAATTTGTTTTCGAATTGAGGAACACTTCTGGAATTTTGGGAATTCCAAAGCAGGTTTTTTATGATCTTTGAAGTAGAAGGTATATTTTGAAGCACAGAAAATTTTCTAAGGTATTTAGCATGCAATTTGAAATAAATAAAACAAAACTAGATTAAAAGGTAATTAAAAATTACCTATTAATATCTTTAATTAATATCTTTGCAACTAGAATGTTTTTACATTCGCTTAAGCAAACAGTAAAATGTCAACTGCTTAGATATTATCTTTTCGACACTTTGCTTTGCGGAAAGCATTTTTTTTTCAACAATGATACTTCGTCAACAAATCAGATACTGTATCTTGAATCAAATGAGTAATGAGAAAGAGGAAATTGGATGAGCTTAGATGAATTTAAAAACAACGGACAGGCGCAACATTTTACATTCCACATAGTTAGCTATTTCAAGAAATTCCGTAATTGTAAACAACAAAGTTAGAGCTTGGTTTCATAACAATTGGTATTTATTTCACGTTATTTGCTCCACTGTTTTCATAATAAGACTTCATTTCCGCTACAGAGAAAACCTTGAAGATGTTTTATTTTTTTATCCATTTCAATCTCCTTTTTTTAAACTGTGTAAATGCTTTGCATCCAATAATATTATCCGGAAAGTCATTAAATTTGCATCAACGACTTAACGGCATTTCCAGAAATTAATATCATTTATTGCAGCTTAAATATATGACTTCTGTCACTTATTGAAAGATTTACGTTTCTTTAAGAGAAACATTTAATACAAGATTTTTTTTCTTTGGATCCCCGAAGTTAAACTTTCTTTTATTGATTTATGATATTTAAATGTAGGCGAGGGAAATCTGAGGTTGCTCTGAAGTCGTTAAGAAGAGCGAAGCAAAAAAATGTTTTATTGGCATTCGTCTTATGCTTTTTTCGAAGTAACTTCAAAATTAGTTTGTAGACAGTGGCCCGTTATCGATCGACCCGAAGCGTGCACATCGACGCGTCGAACTTTGCTTTTAGCCAAGACTTTTGATTTGTTTCATTAATTTTTTACAGTGAGTTTCAGTGTTAAAGTTTTAATATAAGTGAACATTGAATTTAAAGAAAATAATTTCCTTTGGCTGTTATGAAAAAACTTCTTTTGATTGACTATTATTGAGAACGTTTATTGTTTTATGTATATATTGAATATTTGTGACAAATTTATTCAGGTATATTTTGGAAATCTCTACATTAACATCAAGTATTAAAAATCATGTATTTGTGATGTGTGTGTATGATGTGTGATATTTATTATACTATTTAATAAATCGTGTTAACAAATCTAAAATATAGGTATAGAAAGGAATGTCTTCCAAAAAAGAATTTCTTTATCGAAACAAATTATTTAAAAATAATGTATTTTTTTGTAAATGTTAGTTACACTTGAATAGAATTTATGTAATTTATGTCTTATGCTGGTTCCTTTCTTGACTTATATGTAGTACATCCTATGAAATACATATTGTATAACGTTCCACAATTAAGCTCTGTAGTGTAAAAAAAAATGTGTTACACATAGTTATATGCATAAATTGGCAGAAAATATTAAAATGGTTATGTGTTAAGTGGTGTAATTTTTTAACAGTATATTTCATACAAAATATTTTTAATTTCTATATTAAGCAAGTACTTTATTAATTTTTAGCTGTTATAATTGCATTTAATAATACCACTATCGTCTTTTATCTTCTGGTAACAACATACTTGTAGTACTTTCTCCTTTTCTTATAGTCCAGTGACACAGGCAAATTACAGGTAAAGATTTGCAGGCCTCAAAACATTGTTTAAGGTATCCGACTACGTTCGGAACTGTGATTTTAAAAAAGCGCATACATGGATATATTTCATGATTTTTAGTGTCACTCAGATTAGAGAATGCATACATAAAATTGCTTTAAGAACATTTTGACAAAAAAAAAAACTATTTAAATATAATATTTTAGCAAAAAAGTGACTTAGAATAATCTGTTTTCCAAATGTTCTCCATTTCTGAAAAATGTTTCTATTATAATAATATTTTGCCATTATATAGCTCAGACCTCTCTACAGAGGCTCAACTAGAATTTTTGAAAAATTCACATTATTTTTAGAGTTACCACCAATTGAAATAATTATTCGCGTTTTTTTCTTAAAATTGCTCCTCTCTGTTGTCGCAAGATATGAATAAACCCACTTCTAAGTTATATATTTCAAAAATTCTATTTGAGCCTCTGAACAGAGGTCTGAGCTATATGCAGGCAAAATATTATTCTAATGGAAGCATTTTTCACAAAAGGAGAATATTTGGAAAAAAAGATTATTCTAAGTTAATTTTTTGCCAAAATATTGTATTTAAATAAATTTTTTTTGTCAAAATGTCCTTAAAACAATTTTATGCATGTATTCTAATCTGAGTGACACTAAATATCATGAAAATTATCCATTTATGTGCTTTTAAAAATCACGGTTCCGAACGTAGTCGGATACCTTAAACTTACATTGTTTGTGTTTCTAAGCTCAAGAGGTTGCTATTATACTACTATGGTTAATATTTCTTACTATGCTGTCTAGTTATACTTAGGATTATAATTATTTGCATATATTATTATTATAATTGTGGATTAAATGTATTGATATAGAAAAATCTTATTGATTAATAAAGTGAATTAAAGATAACTTCTCTAAATAATTAAATACTCAAATTGGGATACTACTTCTAAACTCTAAGTAATTTATTCAGCAATGCACATACATACAAAAACTTGATTACTTACAATTATTCCAATATTTCTAAAATATTCATCTTTCAGCATAAAAAAAACTATCGATATTTCAAGTGTTATTGAATAAAAATAAAAACATTTCATGAATATTCGTGTATTATGGACTTTTAGCAGAGGTGAATAAAATTTCAGGTTAACTGATTTTTACATAAAGATAAAAATCATTTAACCATATGAAAATCCAATATGGAAAATAAATTGATACTTTTTTGTGGTTCCTTCATTTTCAACAATTTTAAGAATCTTATGAAACAAGCTGATCAAATATTTGTCTTACGTATCACCGATCTCAAATTTCCAAGATGTGGGAAATAGGGGGGAAATGAAGGCAGTACGTGATAAAACTGTAAACATGTTGATGCAAAAGCGATTCGTGGAAGAATATTTAGAAAAATGCCACTTTAAAACAGAGGGAAGAAAATGATCTGAAAAGCTCAGCTTCACTAAAAATTCCGGTTGCGTTTTTTTTTAAAAAATATATTCGATGCGCAACTTACATCTTTTGTTGAAGAAAATTCGTCAGTGGAGGGGGAAAAGTGGAAATTCTCAGAAGTTTCCGAATAAATTTTATTCAACTAACAATATGTAAGATCGTGAAGCAAATACTATTTGCAATAAAAGTGCATTTTGCTGTGACAATAGCAAACTCTACACACACTCGGGTAGTCTTTCAAAATTCAACAAAGAATTTGGTATAAAATAATAAAAATATATATCTTAAGAAAAGGAATGCCAAAAGCGTGAAAGTATTTCCTAAATATGCTTCATTTAGAAGAATTTTATCATACGTCATACTTTTGAAATAATTAATGTGAAAACTTAGAAGTGAAGAAAAAAATTTTTTTTAAAGAAAATGGTAACTGTAACCGAAACCACATCCCCCTCAAATTCTTAAGATCCATTAAAATAAGTGATTAGTGCAATCTTGAATATTTCCGATAAACTTCATAAGTATTAGTAAAAATAATTTAAACTGTAATTAGAGAGTGTCATCATTTGCTACTTATCGATTGACGCTCATAAATATTTATGAAACCTTTTTTACCAAAATCTCAGTTATATAAATTATTTTATTTAACTTAATTAAGACTTAACTTAATTAAGACTGAGCCCTCATATATTTAATCTACAAGAATAGAAATGTTTATGATAGTTTGTTTCCCTAGAAATTAAAATCTAATTTTCGTATTAAAAAATACAGTGGAAATGATGAAAAGTATTTCTTAGATACAAATTAATAATTGTTCTAAATGGGGTAGAATGGGGTTTTGCTTGACATAAAAAAAACCCTATTTTAATTGTTACCTAAGAACTTGTATATCAAATAATTTTCGATTCATATAAAGCAAAATCATTTTGCTACCACTCTTACCAATAGTAAATGTTATCTTTAAAACGCAATGGGAATTACTTTTAACAAAACTGCTTTAACAGTAAAATTTGTCAATTAGGATGTGTTATTTCATTTGAAACTAGTTTCTTCTTAATGAAATGTATAAAAAATAACTTTTTAAATACAGTTTAACATATTTATTAAGAATTATTAGCTGTTTTTTAAAAGCAACCGAATAAAACCTTTTAATAGAAATAAAGGTCTGTCAAATCCCGAAAAGCTTACAGATTTTCAAAGAATTCCTTATTTTTAACACAAATAATGTTTTATAATGCTTATTTTTATATAGTGTATAAAATGACAGCTATTAAGCGACTTAAAATGGGAAATTTAAATGTATTCACTGGTACAGACATTACACATAATAATTATGACACTGGTAATTTTGTTAACATTTCTTGCCAATACACCCTTGAACAATACACCCTTTTTAAACATCCTATACTGTTCCGGGTACTTAAAATAATCTAAACATGACTTCATCAAACTTCGTGTAATTTAAACTGTAAGTCTTATTGTTAATAATTTCTAATTATTGAATCGTTTCCAAATGCATACTATACCGAAGAAAATTCTTTTAAAAACATTTATTTTTGCTTTATATTAATATTGTCTCTAACAAAAAATACCAGTTAAGTAAACTCTTGAAAATTCAGAATGAATAGGGAATAGGAAATCCTAGATAAATTCCTTGTTAAACCATCATGCATACTCATTGAAAAGTAAATTTATACTATAAATGAAAACTATATATGTATAAAAAAGAAAATAGACTCTCACTCACACACCTTCACTTGTTCACTCATCACATATCTCCGGAAATATTAGACCTAGAGACTTAAAATTTAGTAGGCATGTTCCTTTTAGGGAGTAGAGATCGGCCAAGAACGGCCGAAAGCAAAATAATTTTTTTTATGAGAATCGTTCCTCAAGGGGCGTTGTATATAAAAAGGAAATCAGATTTTTAATCTATTATACCTAAGGACTTGACATATGGTAGGCACTTTCTTTTCATGGAATAGAAGTCCGCTACAAAAGTAATTTTATGAAAATAGATCCCCAAGGGGCATTGAGAGGGTTTAAGTGGTGTTATAGATAAATATTCCTGTTTCTGAACTATTAGACTAACAGACTTGAAATTTGGCAAACATGTTCCTTTAATGAAGAAGATATCAGCTGAAAAAAAAAATGTTTTGCTAAATTGAAATGCACTAAGAATGTTTATAACAGTAATCAACTCTCAAATGGAGGTAGGGGGCTTATTGATTACAAAACTTCCGGTTTTGAGTTTCACTTGAAAATTGGTAAGCATGTTTATTTTGTTGAGTAGAAATCTATTAAAAACTGGTTTTGTGGATATCCATTTTGTGGAAGCGGGTTATTGGAGCTTTAAAGATAGTTCTATATTTCAATTTTTAGAAATTATTACTTAGATGTCTTATTCTCTGTAAATCAAATGGTTAAAATTATAAAAAAGTTTTTCAATACTATCGAACACTTACCGCAAATTGTTTGATATATCAGTAGTTTTATATATATATATATATATATATATAAACAGTATATATTATTACAACGTCGTGACTATCCAGTGTAGCAGGAGGGTAACGGTTAGCGCAATATAAAAAAAAATATTTATAAGCTAATTTTTTGCTGTTCAAGTTTAGACATGTCTGCCTCATCTCTTTCACACCCTGTTTCAAATAATAGCGATTTCATTATTTGTTCTCATTATCACTTTTGTTTATTAGCGTTAGCCTGAATGATACCTGTGAAAGTTTCCTCATGAAATATCAACGTATTTTCCCAAAAGAATTGGAAACATATTTCCATTGTCGAGATCATTTCAAACTTTCATATTTAGTGCCTCTTTCGGGCTTCATTATATATTTATAATTATTATTAATTAGGGCTTTCTCGCTCCCATTATCTAGTTGGAAGCTTATTAGTTTTAGGATCAACTTAAATAAATATTGTTGATTTTTTTTTAGTTATGCCTCTTCCTTCGGTTACGTTTCACACAAACGCGAATTCAGGTTCGCCACAAAATGACTTCTGTTCCTGCGGGTATAAACTGTGACACAAGAGTAAAAGTAAGTAAGAAACCAAGCTCAAGTTAATTCACTCCAGATATCTCATGATTACAGGCATTATTTTTGTTCCTTATTGTGGGGCGTCCGGTGATCAATAATTAAAGGTACTGTTTCGCTTTGAAATAGTTTTCCAAACAAATAAATCTTTGATAAGACGTGAGGTCATAGATTTGTTTTATAGTTTGATTATATATATTTGTATAGGGAATTTTTTTAACAATGGTTCCTCGGATAATCATCCAACGAATTTTTGTGTAACAGAGAATCTACAATGTTTTATATTACCCCAGTTCTAATAGTCAGCTCTTTTCCAGGAAACTACGATTTCCAGTATTTTAACCTAATCATTGAATGCATTTTTACATTTTGTCGAAATTCCTGCTTTTAATACAAACACAAGCCTTATGAAATTACGCGCGCACGCGATTACTTCTTTTACTTATAAACTTTACTTAAAATTGGTGAGGCACCAATAATTTTTGAATGAATACTTAAAAGCTACAAATTGCATACTTATATTAATGCTTAATTTTATTTACTTATTAGTAAAACTTTCAAAATAGCCTCAATAGCCTTCGTAATTCTTATTGCAGCTAGAAACTGTCACTGTTAAGGAATTAAAGGGAGCTTATGTACACACACACAATGTCAGTAGCTACTTTATTAATATGGTTAATCAACTTTTAAAACAGTTTTTTCCATTACAATTCATTTTTTTTCAGATTTAAGTTAAGAATATCTTAAATGACTTACTTACAATTCTCAAATCTCATAGTAGATTCTGGACATTAAAAGAAAACTGTTACGCATTCATGTGCTATATTACGTTACGCAAATGACTTATAGCATTCTCTCGTTTTCAACACAAGCGGATCTATACTCAGTTATTTTTAGCTCGTACAAAGACTAATACAAAGTAAGTAATGGGAAATCCATAATATAGATCAACACGCAAACAATTATAATGACAGCTTGTTAAAACGATTTAATATAAAAATTTTGTTGAAAAGATATACATAGGGTTTGTTTTTGTACAAAGAGCATACTATCCGCTTATATTATCTGTGTAATGAAACGTAATACTTGCAACAAACTCTCATCAGCGTCATATTGTTAAGAGATACTATCACTATGTTAGAGCAGGTAGTACTATATATATATATATATATATATATATATATATATATATATATATATATATATATATATATATATATATATGTAAGGATAATTAAATTAGATTAAAAATTAAATTCCCTATCTAGCACTTTTGATTCATCTTTCTCAGGTCTCATCTTCAAGTATCAAACTAATCACCCATTTATTACTTCCGAACATATGGCCTAGCCAATAAACATGTCTAATTCCAGATTGACTAGATTTAATAGTCAACATATTTTAGCATTAACTTGCAAGCACCTTCTTCAAAGCAGCGATACTTACCATATGTTTTTCAAGTGTTATCCACTTGAAACCACCACCATGGCGTGCTTTTTCCTCCCTGCTCTCAGAGTCAGAACAGATGTACAAACGATTGAATAAAGATCTCCTTTTTTAAACTTTAATCTGATTCTGTCTTAAAAATCATGACAGAATTAAAGCCGGCAGGATCTTTGTCTGCGATCTTAATGTAAAAAACTAATCTTTTTTATAAAATATTTTAATATAAAAACGAAAGCCAACTGCAGTAATAACTGATATGAAGAATTTGATGGAAGGACCAACAGTACCAGAAAAAAAATCTTTTTCGCCGGAAAGTCTGCACGGTAATACTGCGAAATAGTGAAGCAACACAACATTGAAAAAAAATTAATTAAATTTTACTAGTGAAATAACGTGACAACAGCATCTGGATTAATGTTTACCAAGGAGTTCTGCCGTTGCAAAGTGGAGGTCAGTTAAATTGTATATTTCCAATTTTAATAACATTGAAGAACTGAGTTTTGCTAAACAGAACTTTGCGAAAAAGAATAATATATGATATGATATGGTATTTATTCTCCAGATCTAAACCCCATTGAAAATGTGTGGGATGCTTTGGGGAGGCAAGTTGCTGGTCGAAACTATCCTCCGACAAACAAGAACACTCTCATCCGTGCACTCACAGAGGAATGGGATAAATTGCCTCAACAGCTGCTGGATAATGTTGTGCAAAGTATGGTACGACGTGTGGAATGTTGCATCACACTCCACGGTGGACATATCCCGTACTGATACCTTTCTTTAAGGTGCCTGCTGACTTTTAGATGCATTGTTCCATTTCTTCGTACACAGATCAAATGAACATTTTTTTTCTTTCAGATGTTTCACAGCTTTTGTACTTTCCAGAACAATAAATATTCTTTATTCTAATGTCTTAACAGTGTGGCAACTATATTTTATCCTACTAAGCCGCATGTCTCGCTTAATGTTATGCTACATAGCAATTTGTGATCCATCCTTAGCAATTGTCCAGCAGTTTTTATATATAAACACAGCAAAACATACTTAGATATATAAGATACAGAAGCTTTTCAACTAAGTTACCCCATTACTCTTTCATTGCACTTACGAGTAAAAGAGCTTCCTTGCGTATGGAAGAAAATTGTCAAGCGGCAATGTGTCTCAAATGCATCTGATGCATTTTAAAGGGATTCAAAAGAAGGAAAAATGCTAGCCAGGCTATGCGAAATACGAGGTAAGTAAATTAAGTAATGAGACTGGTAGTGTAGTGTTTGATCTGGCAACACTGGGGAAATGGGACATGGAGGGGAGGTAAGTAAACATGTGATGCTTCATCAGTATGAGTTTGAATTCGCTGAGTCAAGTTAATTGTCTGTAGTGATTTGCTTAGTGAAACAGGTTTTTCTTGTGTGTTTTGAAATGAGTGACAACGAGCAACGATATGCTATCAAGTTTTGCTTCAGACTTGGACACAACGCAACGGAAACATTTGCAAAACTTCAGCATGCCTACGGAGACAGTGTTTTGTCAAGGGCCCAGGTTTTTCGGTGGTTTAAGGTATTTTCAGAAGGAAGAGAGTCAATTGGTGATGAACCTCGCCGCGGAAAGCCCACAGTTTCAAAAACCGCTGAAAATGTCGTTAGAGTCCGGGATCTTGTGCATTCAGATCGTCGATTGACAGTCAGAAGGATTGGGGAAGGGTTGAATTTGAATCACACCACCGTTCATCAGATTTTGACCAATGAATTGAAGATGAGAAAGATCTGCATCAAAATGGTTCCGAAAAAACTTTCTCATGGAACCGTTTCTTGACCAGTAAGACCATTCATGTTGCTCTTCAGCCCCCTTATTCGCACGACTTAAGTCCTTGTGACTTTTTCCACTTTCCGAAATTGAAGAATCACCTCAAGGGACATCATTTTGGGACACTGGAAAACATTCAAACGGCTGTAACCGACTAGCTGTAGGCTATTCCAATATCCGAGTTCCACCAGTGCTATGAGGAGTGGAAGAAACGTCTCCAGCGCTGTGTGACTTCAGAAGGCATTTACTTTGAAGGATACAATGTGGAATTGTAAGTTTATTGGAATAAACAAGTGAAAAAAATCAGTCTCTTTATTTAATTTACACACTTCGTATGTCTTCAGTATCAAGACAATTTTATACAATCTGTGTGTAATAACAAGTCACGTTATCACCCATAAAACGAAACTTTTTACCAACAACACCTTCAAATGGTGAAATATGTGAAATCGGAATGTAATAAATGTACCGTCAGCCGTTTCTAGACGATTAGCCAAGCACATAAAAAAATGCATTTATTGACCATGATTCCTAACCACTTTGTGGTTCATTATAAGATGCGTGTAGGTAGGTATAAACTGATCAGCGGTATCAGTTTACATCTATAAAACGCTGAAAGATTCAATCTACTCTCAGTTGAAATAGAGCATGGCAGGCCAATGTATATTAATTCCATTGTGATGCAAACTGAGTCTACGAAAATTGCAGAAGGGAACAGGCACAGCCTGCCTTCGGGCGTATAATGCACCTTTTACATGTGTCTTATAATAATGTTCTGGGATATTTATATTTCTGTGTGAAAGCATGAAGTCGGTTTGTTAGTTGACCTTCCCTTTCAGTTCCCTTTTGTTGATACTGATCTTCTTGTGGTACCGTATTGCTGTCAGGAAGACCTCTTTCGTGCGTCTGCTGCTCACTTCACTCATTTGAAATGCGGTCTATTGCACCTAAACTATACTTTGTGCGATACTAAATTCATGAAAAGGAACATACATTCACTGCACTTCTTCCACTTATTTCTACTATTAACGTTACCCATACGTGCAGAAGTATAAAATTTACATACTGGTTTCCCAGATCAGTATATCCCGCATTCATTTGAATTTCCACTCGTTACTGAGGACTTATTTATACTTGAAATCGTTGAAAATAATAACCATTCTTCTATGTTTGGTCTCAATCAGTATAAAGCAAAAATATATTATAAATTTCAATATGTAAAAATATTATTACGCGTTATAAATGTTTTGATATAAATACCAATATTAGAAAAAGAAAAAACCTATATGATACATACACACACACACACATATATATATATCAGATTTCTCAGAATGTTTTTCAATAATTCTTTTTTAGTCCTTTATTCTATAAATGTTAATATAATTTTTTTCAAAATACATATTTTCACACATTAAGACTACACAGTAACCTAAAAATTTCATTTTTACCGAAATTTTTTTTTGCATGTTTTGATGGCCCGTATCATTGATATGCTTGCCATGAAATTTCAGATCTGTTAGCAAATTAGTTTTTAAGATATTTGAATTTTTATGAGCTATGGTTTTGATTTTGGTTTCCTTTTAAAGCATTTTTTCACACTTACGT
Source organism: Trichonephila clavipes (assembly GCA_019973935.1). Taxonomy (NCBI): domain Eukaryota; kingdom Metazoa; phylum Arthropoda; class Arachnida; order Araneae; family Nephilidae; genus Trichonephila; species Trichonephila clavipes. Next base: position 220,498 of record BMAU01015546.1, read on the forward strand.
TGAATTAATTAAAAATATTTTTGAGCTTTTAGTTTCAAATGGTTATTAATTCTAATTTTAATTATTAAAATCATTTCTTCCTGATTATGTTTTGAGTTTTTTGAGTTCTCATAAATAATTAATAAAGATTAATCTCGTGTCCAATTTTTGCTTTAAAAATAGTTTATATAACTTAAAAGCTTTATCAATAATTTTTTCCTGTAGAGAAAATACCGTGTCAAATGCGTTCTGGGTTTCTGTGAGAAACAATATTTCAAAGAGATGGAATACTACTAAAAATGATGTATCTAAAAATCAGTCCTCAGCTGATTCTGTAATTAGACTTCCGAAAACAAGTATTCTGAATTCAAATCCTGCAAATATAACTGAATATTTCCTTGATGTACCAAACTACATTATACTAAACATATTGTAGTACTATAATTTAGTATTTTAAAGTCGTACGACAAGAGCTAAAACTTCCTAAACTGCCCAATTTAAAACTGAAAAGAATTAAATTTCATGAGCAAACCTGACTATTTTAAGCTTAAGTTAGTATTATTATTATTTTGTACATAAATACTTCGTGTTTCAAAACTTTTGTGAAATATTAGGTTAAGAATTAGCTGAATAAACTGACGTCTTAACAAATGCTATCAATATTATGCAAAAATATATTTTGAATTAAAAATATAATTTTCAGTCATATTTAATAAAAATATTCTTTTAATGCAGAATATAAATTGGAAAATAACATATTAAAAAATTAGAGTTTTACGGGCATTATAAGTTTTTGTTTTATGACTTTACAAACTTTAAATGCGTTTTTCTCAGACTTTTAATTTTGAAGGTATAAGTGTTTTTTCTAATCCCTAAGGCTTTTTTCCTGTTCAAGATAGAGCCTTGAATTTTTTTATACACTCCTCTTAAATGTATGTTCTATAAAAGTTAGTATGGATTTAGGGCTGAGAACTCTAGTTATTTTTCTAAAAAATGCTTAAGTTGATATTTTAAAAATTTTCGTGTTTTTTCCAGGTTTTTCTAGAAAAAGAATTATTAAAAATCAACAAGGGAATAGATTTTCAAATCCATACTAAATGTTGTTTTTAATAATCTAAGAATCATAAATAACTTAAAATTACCAAAAAAATTTAAAAATTGAATATTTTATAAGAGTTTAAAAAAACTTCAAAAAAATTCCTAATTTTTTAAAATTGTAAAATAATGGCTGGTCAAACTGAATTTTTGCTTACAGAATCAGCTTAATAATATAATCTAAATATAAAACATCAATTATTTTTATTGTAACTGTCTCTAAAAAATTTTTTTTCAAAATGGTACCGTGTAGCCTTAAAATAACATTCCTTATTATACTTTCACAAAATTATGATTTGCCTATTAATTTAGAAACAGGTTATCAGTTTTTTCCCCAGATCTCTCTAAAAATGAATTAAAAATAAATGGAATGCTTGATTTTAAATGTATCTCATCATGTAATCCTACATGCTTGGCTGATTTAGAGTGAAGAAAAATTAGTTTTTAGCGTGATTTAGCTTTTTTTTTCTAATGCATTTTTTTCAATAATGCAGCTCTTGTTTGAATTACATTCTATTTATAAAGGTATATCATCCATCTTTTTAATTACCAATAGATAATATAGCTTCCCCTGTATAGGTCAGATATTTTTCTGTAATGCTCAAGGTATCACTTATTTCAGTAGAAGTTATTATGAAATGACAAGAGAGAACAAAAAATTATATTTATATTCAACTCTCGCAGTGTTTAAGGGAATTATATTATGTGATGGGTTTCGATAAAAACAAGATCTTTGCTAGTTAAAGCCGCAACTTTAAAAATAGTGCATATGAAATTCTTTTAAGTTGTTAAAAGAGCAAGAATAAAAATCTTAATTTAAATTACTTTGTATGGTACAATTTGTAGTAAATTTTTTTCAAATATATACTAAGAAAGATATATAAGACTTTTTTTTAAAAAAAAAGTCTACCAGTTAAAAATTCTGTATTCGTATTATTAAAATAAAAGATTTTGATTCCAAGAAACATACATAATATCATTATTTAGATTTAAATAAAATGAAAAAAATAAATAAAAGGTAAACTAAAACCATTATGAGCAATATATATATATATATATATATATATATATATATATATATATATATATATATATATATATATATATATATATATATATATATATATATATATATATATAAATATTGTACAACATCTAACATCTGCCATTTTACTTTTTTTGAAGACCTACGTTTAAAGTTTTCTGACTCCAGAAATTAATTATTTTACTTCTTGATGACAGTTAACTAACACGACTGTTTTTCGCCACAAGAAAAGATACACATATCAAAAGTATTTTTATATTTATTTACGAGTTTATGTATGAAAACATTATTTTAATCTACCAGTTCAAAAAGAAAAGCATTTGCAAAGTAAGAGGTATTGTTAGCTAAAATAAATTTGATTAGATAGAAGTGAAATTCACAAAATATTATATAGGCATATTACACATACGCCGATGACTTATAATTCATATTTTTAAAATAAATGCAATTCAGCTTACAATTACATTTAAAAATGGTAAATAAATATTTGAAAATATGTCAAATAAAATGAAGGAGTAAAAATAACAATTATTTATTTGAAATTAACATCCATGATAGCATATATAGAACGATAGTTCAATTTGTGTAAATAATAGTTGTGTAATATAGATTTTTAAAAATTAAAATTCACTTAGGATGATGGCAGTACAAAAGGATAAAAAAATGTGGTAAACTGTATTGTTTAATTTTTCGGAATTATTTACTGAATTCAACTCTATTATTTTATATTCACAGGAATTAAGGGAAATTTAATTAGGTTTTTCTTCATTTTAGGTGGGTTTTTTTATTTACTTGTATACCTAAGGGGAGTTTTCTTTAAAAAAAACATAAACCAATTTTATCATGTATAAGTTATTCTGATGCATATAAATTATTTCTAATGCTAGATTAGTTTCTGTCAGAACTACTTAGAAACGAGTAGCCCAGAAATCATGATTTTGATCGCCATGATGGACAACACTTATGTTGAGTCGCTTGCTGATTTTCTATCTACCTCAAGGATGTCTGGTAAGGAATAATAAGGTTAGTTGTATGCTTAAATCCAACTGGGCCTTAAATTTGTTCCATATAGAATAATGTATGAATTAGGAATGAGTTAGGTACTAATTCACAAGCCATCATTTTTATTTGAATATAGCTTAAATATACGAAGTTTGTTGCAAATAACCTTATTCTACATTATAATCTTAACTTCAATCTTAATCTAAAACAAAAATCAAACTTCCCAAGGTATTTATATCACCATCATTACAATTTGGCTATGAATTAATGTGAAATTGAAAAACCGCGTAAAAATTAAATAATTTAAAAACACTAAAGTGCGACCTGTGGTCCCAACCCCCAGTCCGCTGACCGGTACTAGTCCGTGAACCAAATAGTGTCGGTCCGCACAAGGAATATTAAATTATTTTCTTTTTATATACTGTGGTGTATTTCTCTAGGGTTTTATAGTAATTGTTTTATATGCCATGTTAAATCGCTTGATATTAATTTCTTGTCGTAACTGTATTTTATTCTTAAAGCGTGTTTAAATACAATTAAACTAAAATTATTAAATAAAAGCAATCTAAAATATAAACAATCAACGTCCCCCTCCTTCAGTGGGTCGCGGAAAAATTATCAAACGTTGACCACCCCGCTACTAAAGTAAGGTTGGGGAGCACTGTTATATACAGTCTATTCGAAAACTGATTCTTCCATAGACCAACCGTACATCACTGAGTGAAAGGTATTTCGCATTTGGCTTTGAAGCTCTTGGTGTAAAAGGGAAGTTATGAATTTGATGTATCAACTCAAGTAGCAATTAAGTAACAATTTATGGGAAAATCATGTTAAATATAGTGACCAGCATTTCTTGATGTCATCTATAGTCTCATTGCACATTATAAGTCTGTACTACAACTTATCATTTTAGAAATCTTCAATGTTATAGGAAAGCAGTTCTTTCATATGTATCACACTTGTAAAGTAGTTAGAATAAGATCTTTGTTACATTTTTTAAGCTGGGTGTCACATTAATATTGAACATCAGTCAAGTTGGTTAGCGACGCTGATTGCTGTGCCGTAGGGACTGGGTTCGAATCCCGGTGAAGACATGGATGTTTGTAAATGTATAGTGCCTTAGCGATATGGAGGTACTCTAAATAGCCGTCGAGCCCCAAGTCCTCTCGTGAGGTTGGTGGAAATGGAAGAGAGGTGGGAGGCCTCTGACCACCCCAGAGTGTTCTCCCTTTAACTTGGCGTGGGACCGAGTCAAATCGTACTGTCAACTGCATGGTGCTCAAAGCTACGGCTAACGACATGCGTCACTTAGCCCTTTGCCATGGTGAATTTCATGGGCCTCGATCTGGCCTTTACTGATCAGGTGGCATTAGTAACAACAACAACATCAGTCAAGTTTTCAGTCTAAATGTGGTGAGTCATATGCCAGTTTATGTGTGTTCCCAATTTAAATTAATTTTGTAAGAAAGTCTGCTGTGAGTACACATATATCATTCTTCAAAAATATTTTAATCGAATGAAGATTACTGAAAAGCTATTTTTTTTTCATAATAGCCATTCACGAATATTTTATCTTCATAATGTTACATAAATTTAGAAATTTGCCTATTTTTTTAAAAAAAATCATTGTTTCGTATGACAATACAAGTTCATTACGAATTGTTTTCTGAGAACCATGTACAATAAGGTTTGGTCTAAATTACAGTGAAAATTACATTTATGTTTGCTTACAACTCAGTATTTAATGCACTTCTTATCTGTCAACGTAAAGTCTTTCCACTTTATGTTAATATATAAAAAGTCATTCATTGTATAAACACTGAATTCATTATTTATTAAAAACCCGATATTGAATTAGGAATAATACCATCGATTAATTCTACACATTTAAATTAATAAATAAGAGAGAGATATTCGGATATTTTTTAAAAATATTTGAATTATAGAATATTATGCTTTACAGGTACATTTATTTATTTTGACAAATATGGGCTTAATTATTTTGATGCAAATTTTAGCATTTAAAACTGTCATCTTTTTATATAGCTACATTTTCATTTTCTTATTGAAAGAGGTAGTCATTGTCGTCCTCAATCATTTTGATTTCATGTGTTTTCTACTTTCTATGAATATTATGGTACCTTTCTAATTCCAATGGCTGAGTATTCGGGGTTGTTTTTAATCAATTTAAGATGAGTAAAATATATAAATCTTAAGCATCATTTAGGATGTTTTTTATGGTTCTATCAAAAATTCATTCTTTCCCTGTCACTTCAATTTATTATCATTTTAATAACTAAAATTTTATATACGATGATTTTTAAACAATCAGAATGAAAATTCGATGAACAGTAATTACTAATTTTAAACCAAGCGTTTTGTTAAACTCCCTTAGATTATTTTTTTCAGACATTTATTTCTTATGGTTATTTTTTACTCATTTACATAAAAATACTGAAAATATGAAGACATTTTGATGAGTAGCTATTCTTGTAGACTGCTCTTAATAAAGGGCATTTAGTTACAATCTCCCAGAATCTCTAAAACTATGTGTCTTTTTTCAATTTGAAATCTTTGGACGATACCAAAGTATGACGAATACTAAGCCATCTGAAGAAAGTCTATTTTTCCGACCATTTAGCGAGAAGTATATAGGAGGGATGTATCCCATCTTGTACATGAGATCTACGTCTTTCTGCGCTTAAACAACCATTCAGGTTTTTCATATCCTAGAGCAGAGTAACTAATTAGGAAAGAAGGAAAATAAACTCTAACTTAATTTAGGAACTAGAGCTAATTCAAGTTTAAGAAGGCATGAGAATAGAAAGGGTGGAAAATACGAGACAGTATTATTCTTCTTTCAGGAATTTTAAAATTATTTACTATGAATTGTAACATCGTGGCTTAATTTTTCTGGCTGGCACATTACGTGTGTATCCGATATTTCTTATTCAAGCAATGTTCAAAAATTAATCGTTTTTTTTTTTGCTTAAGAATATATCATTTTTTAAATTTTTTTTATTTATTTATGTTATTTGCTTTATTATCTTTCGATTAATATAACAATTTTGAATGGCTGAAAATTAGAAGGTGGAGAAAACTTCAATCGAAAAATGTAAGCAAACAAATTAGGGAATGCGACCGTGTCCCCTTTTTAGATAAATAAAGGTAATTTAAAAAGTGAATTAATAACTATATAAAAAAGGTGTTACAAATAAAGCAGGATGTTTCCGTAGTATTACATTAATGTAATTTTCCCCCTTTTGAACTGTGTGGCTGTAAATCTTTTTTATTTAAGGCATTTTTTTGTATTAATAATTTTATAATTTCAGTTCTTATTCATCATGTGCTTTTTATTAAAATTTTACATTTCAGTATTATGTGAAGTAAAACGCTTTGAAATTTCTGTTATGACTGAATTTTTTTCTTCGGCATTTTTCTTTAGTTTTTCTTATGCAACTAATATTCTCTAAAAAAGGATCCTTTATAAAATATGCTGGTTTAAATAGTATGAAAATTTAATTTTTTTGAAAGAAATTATATGGCTCAAAATTATAAAAAATCTCAAAATTATAAACTTTAAAATTGTTTTTCTCAGTTTGTATTTTTTCTCATTTATATATAAGATGCTACTCCTTCCAAAATTATTCAGATTTGCTGTAAACTGAATATTTTTTTTAAAAAAATTAAAATGTAGAACATAATGGCTTTTTTGTTGAATTTTAGCGTACATACAACATTTTATTTTTTTTCTCTCTGAAACTAGTTATGTTATTGTAAAGTCACTCCCTAAAATTCTTTTAAGCATTCTTAGGAATATTATGAAAAAATCAGGTAAAAAATAAAATAAGTAAATAGATACAAAAAGGAGTTATAAAATTTTCAAATTTTCCAAAATTCTTTTAAAAATTTAATTTTTTTTTTAAAATTGAGAGTAAATATGTTTAAAATTTCATCTCGTATAATTGTATAATTTTTTGTATAGAAACACTATATGAAATGCTAAAATATAATTTTTAAGTACATAAAAAAAAATTGTTCAAAAGGTGCCAAATTCTCTTAATATTTTAAATGTTGTTAAATGTCAAGAAAGTGTATAACATACTGTATAAGGACATATATGTGTACTGCTGAAAGCCGTATAAGACAATTCAAATTTGTGTGAGTGCATGTTTGCTAGCGTTCTACTCCGTAGAAACACCAGGGCACTATTGGGGACGGACATCGTAATTTTAAACTACAGTCAAGTAACCAGCACAATGCTTGTGATGGTATACCTCATCCTGACTTCCATACCACGCCAACACGAGTACCTTGAACCTCAATAACCGGGGTACACATTAAGTTAAATGCGATCGACCGGTGGACCGCAAAGACATTTTGGGGTGACCACTTGGAGATTTAGTTGTTAGTAATTATATAGGGAAATATTCAAGATTGGTTGAATAACGCGGACGATGTCTTCTGCTGACTATAACATCAACTAACTTTAGATAAAAATGTTTTATTCTTGTATGTATTTGGAATTCTTTCATAACAAACGCATCATTTCATATTATTATATTGGGGGCTATTATTATCGTGTTTGTATCTTGCGTTTTGCTTTAAACGCGGCTTTCAAAGGGGTAAGTTTTTTTTTTTATTTTAGTTCTGTAGGTAAGAACGTATTTGTACTTATTATGTTTAAGTTCTAAAATATATAGTGTAAACCTTTTCCTATCTCACCACACGTACGACACTGGGAATCGGTGCACACAAGAGTTTTTCAGAGGGGGGGATAGGGTCAAGGGGTGAAATCCAACCATTCTCGCATTACACCGCAATACGTAGCCAAACACATTTTTTTGATTTTGTAGACTGTCGGGAACAAAAAGCAGTTAAAAATAAATTGCTGAATAAATAATCAGCATTAGTTAATAAAAAATTATTTATAACAAATAATTACGTTTCACATGCTACATACATGGGATTGAAATCAATCAGATAAAAATCAAGGAAGGGGGTCCCCCCCTCTTCTCCTTGTACGTTCCACTAACACTGGTGGAACGCAACACCCTGAAAAAATTAGAAGTAGCCAGTACCCTGGAAAAGTCTGCCCACTTCTGCTCAATATGTATCAGCCCCTCTATAGGACAATTCTCCAATGGCAGTAGAGTTCGATCTCCTCACATGCCATAACCATTAGGCTACCATGGCTATATAAGAAATGCACAGTAAATACGTAATTTACACCTGCGTTCCATTTACCGTTTTTCCAAACATTCTCCACTATTAAAATGATGCTTAAAGTAAATGTGTCGTTTTGTTCTCGTTTTCTTTCCTTTTAATGAAAAGTTGTTCGTGGCGTACCAAATACGTTATCCATTTTCACGTACACAAACACATTATTAACAGGGAGAGTGAGAGAAAAGTTTTATTTTCGATATCATAACTCCTCTAAAATTTTATCAAGCGTCAGTTGAATGAAACAAAAGCTACAATGTTAGCAAAAAGCGTCAAAAAAGAACTATGTAACTTGAGAAGCACACAGCATTAATAATAATCACACTACAGCAGCTTTTATAGAATATTCTAATTTTACCAACGAAAAATGTACACAAAATCAACCAAATATATGTGTTAAAATTACCATAAAAATACAACAAATGCGAACACTGAAGAAATCTGAATCACTGAAGCATATCTTTGTATTTTTGAATATTTATTTTTTTCTATCTTTCGAATTCGTATATTGTAAAATTTGCATTTTTCATTTCACTAGATAGTATTAACTGTCTTAATTCTAATTAAATTAATTTTTTTAAGTTAGTGTTAAGTATTTTATACTAGTACACTTATATTGCACTAAAAATGATATGAGTAAAAGTTGATACTTGAGCTTTAAAAGGCACTGACACACACAGAGTGCGTCACCCATATTTTTGTAGTAGTACTGACAGTCCATATCCTTACAGAATAAGTATCATCAGAAAAACAAACACAAACAACTTAGTAATGAAAACTAATCATGTTCCTGTTGAACTCTCACAGGACATTTGCTTGACTAGTGGGAAGAACACGTAATGAACAAAAGAATGCTTTCGGACGTGACTAGTTTTGAAGTAATGAAGTAATAGACTGGAACAAATGAATTACAATAATCGTATTCCGATTCACGTACACAAAACAAATAAAAAATGAGGGGACATTCTAATTTCTGTCAAAAATAGCGAAATGAGTACGTGATCTTTTAGTTGTCCTTTCAGAATTCAAATGACACCTTTATTCACAGAAACCAAAGATTGATCTAATTGAATTCGATAGATGTAAAACCGAAACAGAGAACTACTACATTCTCCAGATTCATTAAATCATAATTAATCAACAATATAAAAATTCTTATTGTCGATTGCAGTGTAAAGTTAATTGATCATTTTGCTTAAAGTGGATAATAGGATTTAAAACTGGAGAGGGGGTCGACATTTCCTGGGTACGGGCTATTTCTAATGTTTTTAAAGTGTTGCAGTCCACTCAGTGGTGTAAGTGTGGTGATTCTGTATTAAAATAGTGTACATTTTCTTTTCTTAACACTTATTTTCAACGTTGTATCTCTCTTTTAAAGTATGACAGATTATTTTGTTTCTACAAAAACACAAAATTGTCAAGTTGGATGCTTCAACAGCTACAAGCGACTGCTAGATCATGGACGTTTTTAATGCAACGAGAGCAGAGAAAAGAAATAAACCGAAGCATCTGAAGTGTGGTGCATGAGATCTCAGCAGCCAATCCTGTGCAATTGCGGGAAGAGATAATCAACATTTTTTCTCCCTTTTTAGTCTGCGAGTGGGAAAAATTCATGTATACGGTTGGCATCCCAGTGATCACTTTTTTCTCTCCAGTGGCTGTGAACGTGTTGAGCATCATCGTAGCGCTTCCAATGAAGGTGCATGTGTTGTTTACACATTTATCGAATAATTTGCTTAAGAAAGTACAGTCACATCCATTGTGAAAAGCCGATTGATTCTCCAGTGTAGCTGGCTTCGGCGTTCAATAAAGGTGGTCACCCCAAAATGTCTTGGCGATCCATTGGTCGATTGCGATCGACTTAATGTTCCTCCCTGATTTGAAGTATGGATGGACAACATGTATCCCTCCTCCAAAGGCATACATGTTGTAGGATGCAAATATGGGTCAAATGAACATACATTTAAAGGTGAGTTGGGAACCTCTCACTATACTGATAATGTTAAATTTGCTGTTTTCGGTGTACCTTTTCTCAAAATCCGTTATATGTACATGCTTGAAATTTTCCATACAAATAGAGTACACCCTTTTCATTATACTGAAATAAACTTTTAGCTAATTTTGAATTTTTTTCATAATTTATAAAATATTTTATGAAACATAATGAAATTTAACCCATTTTTCACATAAAAGATTTGTGAAAAATGAATTTTTGAGTTTTTTTGCAAAACACTCATTTTAATATATATTAGCCATCATTATAAGTATATCATAAAACATTTACATACCTGGGAACAGTAGTTTCTCAGAAAAGGTACATCGAACATCAAAATTTACATTTTGAGATAAATTGATTTTAATGTATAAAATGAGGTTTCTAATCGGCTAGGAAATATAAAAATAAAAGGCTCAATTTACAATAAAAGAAAAATGTTTTGGTATATATCAGATGTTTAATTATAAGCAAAAACGAAGTACTTTGTTTACATGTTTAGCCATCCAAATGGGTGTGGCCCAGTTTCAACGATTATTTAAAAATAGGTTTTAAAGGGTTCTAATGACCCTAGAGGTTAAAGTAAGGTATTTTTAGAAAGGATAAAATCTATGGAATTTGAAAATGTAAAAATGTTAAATTGTCAAAAAAATAATAATTTTGGCTTTCCAACACCTCTTAACTTTTATAGTAAGTACCACTTTTTTTTTTAAGAACTGGCATGCTTAAATCATGACTCACTTGCATCTCATAACTACAATGGGAATATATCAGTAAACTAAAAGAATAATTGTTACTATTTCTCTTCTATATTCATTTAAAGCTTATTTGAGTTGGGTTGAAATTACTATTGATGCATATAGTTTTACGAAACAAATCCGATATGCCACGCTAATCTAAAATATTTTAAAGTTTTCTAATAAATAAGCTTATATCTCACTTGGGTTTTATTTTTTCAAACAAATAAATGAATCCATTTCTTATTTTCTTTAACAATGTATCATACCCCACTTTCACCTGCTAGGAAGTAACGAAGCTATAACATGCTTTCTTATTTCTATAATAAGCAAAAAAAAAAACAGATGCACGTTCCTGGGGGAAATGTAATTTGTGAAACGTGGCCCATTGTCTGAAGAGTTTGGCCACCCATAATTTAAATCAAAACACCTATGGAGAGATAGAATGTTATGGATCTGATATCTACTTATAGTCTGTTGAATTGAGAAGAAGAATCGACTTATTTTTAAACTAAAAAAATCATATTAAAAGTTAATAATTACATAAATATCATTTACTCGATGAGTACAAATAACTCAGTTTGAATTATTTACAGTGAAAACTCTTCACACTTTTCATTTAAAGTAATTGCGTGGAATATAACAATGATTTTAAATAACCATTTAAGTTAACAATTGTATGACATATGTATAAATAGGATTTTTAGTATGATATTACTATGCTTGCTTTTAAATCATAACTTATCAGCATCTGGAAAAATAAAATTTGTCTAACATTTTTTCAAAATTTATTTTATTTTCATTTAAAGCTGAATGAAATTTTAGAAAAAAAAATGAGTGATAATTTATAATATATTTATTTTGAATGTTAGATAATACGAAGTGAATAGATATAAAATTACACTTTAAATACATTAAAAATTAATTGAATTACTCTGACTTCATCAAATCAGATTCAAATAATGGGTTAAAACTTATAGAATTGATGCAAATTTCAGCTACATAAATAATAATTAATTAGTTGGAATTTAATCCAACTGAGATTAAGGGAGAATTTTTTAACTGATTTTTACAGAGGATAAAACATTACATGCAAGAAAGCTTTTAAGAAAATTCAAGTGTACAAAAGTTCATAGTTCATTACACAGATTTATTAGTTTTCATCGGCTTAACGAACCGCTTAATTGTAGTAAAGGGCCAGAGGGCCTTTTGAAAAGAAAAAAACCTTTATTAGAAGAGCACGTTACACACATAGTGTTCGAGTAGCGATAAAATGCTAATTGTGGTTTTTTTTTTATCTATCATGAATGTGTATTTTTAAATTGTTATTTTCCTGGATAAATGTAGTGTGTGTTTAAAATTAAAAATAATATTCGGATTTTTGCTCCATATGTACACATAATATTTTTCTTTTACCATAATCTTGTTTTACTTTTAAAATTTAACAATTCCTGCCATCAGAAAATAATTGATATATGAAGTATAATTAATTGCTTCCAGAAAAGCGTGGCATTTATCAGAGGTTCACAGAGTTTTTGTTCATTACTATACAGCTTGAATATTGAATAGAAAGTATTCCAATCTTTTAAAAGTGTATACATTATAAAATTATATCCAAACTAATTTTACCAAATTGGTAAAATTTTCTTATAAACTTGTATTATGAGTAAGAAATATTTTAATTTCATTTCGTTATTTTCAATTGAAGAACAAAATAACTTCCATTATTACTCAGTAACGCTCTTTTGTGCGTATTTTTTACTAATATTACGATACATTTTTCTTCTGAAGATAAGGTCTATTTTATTATGAAAATGTATAAAGTACAAGAAGAAAGTTTTAAATTAAACTAAAGAGATTTTTTTTCTTTAACCCTCTATCGCTGGTATGGTTTGGTAGTTTCGAGAGGGGGTATCATCCTCATTGTTCCCCATGTGATCGAAATTATGATTTCCTTCGCTAATAACCATCGTGTTGCTTTAGAGTACCACGCTTATAAAACACTCCCTCTCTCAACATTTAATCATTTTACATAGCGCAGGAGTTCCCTTATTTTCCTATTGCTAACTATCATTAAGAAAAATGCTCTTTTAATCTTGTATTAGGTTGATGCTAAGCATTTCACAATACATCGCGGCTTTTTTGACTCCTTTACATAAAAAATTCATAAAACACATCATTCTTTAAAACAAAACATTCGTAGTTACCTGTTTATAAAATGAAACACCAAATAAAATTGTAATATTTTTACATGCACGTACAGATATTAAATTGCTCCTTGCGATTATTTAAATCAGCATGTAAGTTCACTTGAAGAATTTAAAAGAGCTCTTGATTTATAATCTGAACAATTGCAGCTAAAAATTTTCTTTTAGGAGCACTCAAAAATAGCTTGGATTTATTTGTAACAAAAAAATTAGATACTTTTTAAAGACTTCTTTGTGAGGAATACATTTTATAAATTAAGTCTCTCTTATAGTTTTGATGGATAAAGTCAAGCGTACATGTATTAGACACTGCGATCTGTATATCAAAACAGTAGCACTATACATATATATATATATATATATATATATATATATATATATATATATATATATATATATTGCGGTGTAACTACAAGGAACTTAGCTGAAACCTTATATTATTATTTTTTGAACTAAAAATTTTCAAATCGGCATCGCAGGATTAATGTGTTTTAATATTAGTTCATCGAAATGAGCATTTCATATTTCACCGTGTAAAGAAGGAGAAAAAACATTTATTTTTTTTAGTAGATGTTTATTTCTCACAGCAATATGGATATTTTTTCTCCTACTGTTTTCTTTAAAAAACTAATTTAAAATTGCATTTATTTCTTCCCAACAGTAAAAAAAAGTATCAAACAGGCTTTAAAATGTCAATCCACATCTTTTCCTTGAATAAAATATATCGGGAATTTACTTTTTCTTTAAAGTTTCTTTTAAATTTAAACGCATGGAAAAATAAATTAAGCACACTTTTGTTATTCTATCTCGATAGAAGTGATTTATATTTTGTGTTATGGTTCTTTAAAAAGTAATTTAAAAATTTTAAGAAAAGCACTTTTATCTTTCCGAAGTTTCAGCTTCACTTAACTTTTCCTCAAACACAAAAGCAAATAAAGTTGCACTTTTGCTTTAAAAATAAGAGTCCATTTTGACGGTTGAAATGCCGTTTCGTGGAAAACCTGACGTCTTTGACAAAAAACTTTTAAATATATCAGATGCTGCACACATCTCTTTAACAAGTGGTGTAGAAGAAACGACTCCGGATAAAAGAAAGTATGCGAGGAAGGTAAAAGAAGACAACTTCAATTGAGCCACAAAAGATTAAGCGAAAAAGATAAAAAAAAAACCTCTAGGGGAGATGGTTACACTCTTAAAGAGCACGAGGTCCGCTGAGGAAATACTGCGAAGTGTCTAGAGTGAATAATTTTCTAACAGTAGATCGAGTAAAACTTAGACAACTTCAATAGCCTTTTAGTGAAAGAACATACATAAGGGACGACGGAGTTCTTTGCGATGATTTTTTCTTTTTCTTTCAACTAAAACATAATTCTTCAAGTTGTTTTATCCGATATTAGTCCTTTATACGTCATTTAAAACTATGAAAGTTAAAGTAAATTTTATTGTATTTCGGTATTATTATTATTTTTTTTTACTGCTTAGAAATTTCTGCTTTTTACCATATCTCTGCTTAAAACTGCAATATTTCGATTTTTACAAATTTCAAAAGCAAGAACTTATAAACTTCATAAGAGGAAAACCATGTAGTAAATCAATTACTTATTTGTTTATATATTTTAATGATGTGTATTTAGCATTTTACTTGAGCATAAGTCAGCATTATTTTGTTTGCAGATGCTCGATATTAGTAAACCAATGGTAAAACATGAATGTTAAATAAAAAAAAATTAAAAAAACATTTTAAAGTTTATTAGGATTTTAAAATATCTGAACACTATTCATATTCTTTAACTTATGGGGAAATGTTTCCTCTTACATACACGGGTGTGCAAAAATTAAGGACGAGACGGTTTTTTCAATATAACTTTGTACAAAAGCTTTCCAAATCAACACATTTAATACCGTAAGATCCCCAATACGTAAGGACATGTGTAATATGTAAACAACACTTACTAAAAGAGAAATCAGATGGATAAAAAGAAGCTTGATTGAAAAAGTAGCATGGAGCGCAATGCGACTGAAGGTCGAAACATCCCTGTGATGGGTGTCCAGCAAGAAACATTCGGTTTTTAGTAGGGGATATGATCTCCCCTGACTGCTAGGCAGGTTTCACAGCGTCTGCCCATGCTGAGAATGAGGGTGTCAATGAGTTGTTGAAGCATTGATGCCCATTCGTCTTGCAGCGCCAATCGAAGCTCCCGAATCGTTACTGGTGGTAAGGTACGAGCTGCCAAGCGTCTGCCTAGAAAAATCCCATACATGCTCGATGGGATTGAGATCCGGAGATCGTGCCGGCCAATCCATACGTTCAATATCCTCACTCTCTAAGAGCTGTTTGGTGTGTGATAACATGGTGCATTGTCGTCCATGAAAAGGAACTGCAGACCCATAGCTCCTCTAAAGGACGCCCATATGGAAGAAGAATCTCGTTACAATAACGGGTCCCGTTGACTGAACCTGCCTCGAAGAGGTGAAGGTCTGTACGACTACCAAGCATGATGCCTCCCCAAACGAGAACACCGTGACCTCCATACCTGTCCCTTTCAATGATGTGCGAGGGATGATTGCGGCTTCCCCACTCTCTCCAGATAAGTATGCGATGAGAATCGCTACTCAAACTGAATCTGCTCTCATCTGTAAAGAGTACTCGTCCCCATTCATTGTCTCTCCAATTCCGGTGTTCCCGGCACCACAGAGAACGCCTTCTCCGATGGCAGGCGTTAAAGGTACACACCGTACAGGGCGTCGTGCAAACAGAACACCACCGTGCAGTCTTCTGGCCACGGTAAAACGCGATATCGGTCGTCCAGTTGCCTGTGTCGTGTGTCCAGCGATTTCTCCCGCTGTCTGCCGCCTGTTTCTTCTGGCCTGTAAGACAATGTACTGGTCATTTGTGGGTGTGTTTCTTCGTAGACGACCACTACTGAACCCCCGGATAGCTGTTCCTGTAGTTTGAAATTGTCTCCAAAGTCGTGAAACGATGCTGTGAGCAATTCCGAACTCTGCAGCCACACTTGTTACACTGCGGACTTCCTCCAACTTCCCAATGATTCGACCTCGGGTAAAAGCATCCAGATGTCGTCTAACAGATTGATTATTCTCCATTTCTCGCTGAGGCAGCAACTCGGTGTGATTTTAACTGTTATACGGCGTGCAATCTCTTTGCCAGAAACACTGATCTTACACCGACAACATGCTTTATACTACTCAGACACTCCCCCATTACGTCTACTTGCATATCTGCGCATGTGCTACCGTACATCACCTTACTTAATCTCCTGATTGGTCTTTCTGTCCGCTTTGCCTCTTCGTTCAGCTGATATGCTAATTTTTCGACTTCGTCCTTAATTTTTTCACACACACCAGTGTATATTTAGAAAAAAAATGCTTTCATGTCAAAGTACTGTGATGGATGTGCCCTCACATCCATCAGTGTTCGAGAGTTAGAATGAAGGTCAGCCACAATCAAAACAATATAATTTATTAACAAGTCTCAACAACCTAACAAATCTCAACAACCCAGGTTAGAAAATGTACCTATAAGTAAATATTGTAGTAAAAACCAGGTAGACAAAGTAATTGATATTTAATTATGAACTGAATCACTTACTCTTGGAACGTCTTGGCGATTCAAGTTTTAAATAATCGAAATTCCGTTCAAAGCTAATCTACTTTGAGTCGACACTATTACACAATTTAAATATCTCATTGACCAAATCTTCAATTATGAAATTTAAATATTAAATAATTAATTACTATTCATTCTCAAATAGCTTTCTACTATTTTATAATAATCACTAACGTTTATTATCTAGCTCCTAACCTCTCTCCGTCGAACCTAAAAGTTAACGCTTAAATATAAGCCTTGATTTATATAAGTTGTATCTTCTTCGGGGGAAAGTTAACAATACAATAATATTTAAAGATATTTTTTCCCAAGAGGATTAGTAGGAGGTTTGTGAATAGACCCGTTTTAGTACTTTACACTTTAATGTTATTAGATGAAAGTTGATATTAGTCACAGAATTGTGACAAATATTTTCTATATTCCAAAGGATAAAAGAAGTAACATTTCTGTCGAAAAACTATATCACATCGAATATAACGACTATATAGAAATGTGCTGCTTCTTAATATTATACTATGAAATTCCTCTTTTCCAAGATCGTTTTTAGATGAGTAGACGAAAGAGGAAAAAAACTCAATTGAAACTTCAGTGTATATTCTAACCAAATAGTTTTATTCAAATTATTGCTTTTTAAATGTGCTTGAATAACAGTAGAAATTTTACAAGTCATCAGAGAAAGCAAACACTTTTTTTTTTACAGAAAATATCAATCTCTATAATGTTTCAATCCATGTATCTTTTTTAAGGTTTGTTATTCCTAAATAAAATATATTTTATGTTTGTGCCATTTAATTTGCTTTGGATGAAAGTAGCAGCGATATCTATATTACTTTTTAAAAAGCAAACAGTTGAAATAGTTTCATATTCTTGTTGTACTTTCTTTATTTTTTTCTTCTTTTTTTGCTTCTACAACCATGTCACTTTTCTTTTGTTATGACCATTTGAGATGGCTTCAGAGAAAGGTTTATCTTAGAAAGCTTTTGGGTGATTATATGAATTATATTTTACAATAATTTCCCTCAACATCATTGAGAAAATATGCAATGCATAATATATTTTTTTAAATTTTACTCTGAAAAATATAGATTGCTGCATTTTAATTTATAAGAGTTGTGCACAAATATTTTGACATTACTGTACAGTATGATTCTAAGATACTATAAAATATTATTCATAACTAATATCAAGAGATTTATGAATGTTTATCTATCTGTCTGTTTATGCATATACATCAGTGTTTCTCAAACTGTGGGGCGCACCTCCCTGGGGGGCGCGATACCTCTGCGAAAGGGGCGCGAGCATATTGAAAATATAAAGGCTTAAAAAATTATTTTTTGGAATGCAGTAAAAAAATGCTTTCTTTCAAAGTAAAAAATGCACATTTACACTGATATAATTTATATATATCATCTGGTTTTCCACTTTCAAACGCTCATTAGCTATCTTTGATCCTAAAACCAAATAAAAAAAGATATTTTGTTTGCTTTCCTGTAATCCCACGATGAGAGATTTTTTTATTACGTTCCTTTTAACTTTTAGAATACTACTTTTGATTATCATCTCTTTGACCTTCAAGCTTACTGGCATGTTTAGCTCCGTCTCTTTTTCTTTTAGAAAAGCTGTAAATAATATTTTTCTGCTGCTTTTTTCCCCATGTAAATGAGTTTTATGATATATTGATAAGCATATTGAGCACTTTGAAGGATTATTTGGCCAAGATGTATTTTTATGAGTTGTATGAGATGTATTTTATGAGTTTTAAACTATTTTTTTAGAACTGACATCCATGTTTTTGTAACGAATTCACTTTTTACATGGGAGCGGTCGCATGAGGCGCTGAATAACTCCAAACTCTGGTAAAACTGTTTCTTCGTTAACAGTGACCTTGACAGTATCCTCCTATTAGACAGTCTTAATGGAAACTCAAATGAATTTGTCACATGTATGCCTCTTTTTTGAGAGGGGCAAACGGTTTTTTACAATCAAGGTACTTGTTTTGATCGAGTTCCCTGCACGACCACTTTTGTTCAAAAATATTTTCTATGATTATGCTATACTTTCCCCTATGATTACCTTTGTGGTTTTGATTGCTGTGTTGTACGACTTATTATGGTTTATAAATGTAAATGAGCAGAATATAAAAAAATGGGCATTTGTGATCTCTTTATTGAAGTAAGATGAAACTGATCAAGCAATTGAAGAACCTGATGAAATAATGCATATTAATGGTGATAGCGAAAGTAAATATGAGAAAAGCGATATACATGAAACGTTTGAGTTGAATTGAAATTTTCAAATGCTGCCTAAAAAACTCAATCAAACAACTGTGAAACCATAATGTAGCACTTCGCCTTGTCAAAAAGACACAAGGAAGAAAAAGTTCAAAATTCTATTTGTAGATCATCGAACAACAGCGCAACTACAAAAACGTGAACAAAATATGACAGTTTTACTGGAAAATAACGTTTCTGTATTAGCGAAAAGTGTCTGTGATTTATGTCCTTTATTAAGGACACGCACATTTGGAACATTTTCTTTAGTTTTATTGGATTTTTTCTCAAATCCCCAAAGAAAATTTAAAAAGTCCTTGAAAGTAGGTGTAAGTATATTTTCTCTTAATTAAATTATTCACTGGAATTGTGATTTTTATCGTGAATAGTAAAAATAATTATAAAACAAGTTATAGTTTAAAAACAAGCTAAAAAAACACGCTTTTATAGTGAATCGAACTAAAAAGTAAAACAAAAAAATAAATATATATATACTTAAAAGTAACACATATACAAAATTTAATACTTATCTTGTTAATTTGTACGGTTTATAATTATGATCATATTGTAGCTTTAGCGCCAAAAAGTGCATTATTATCCCATTAAATACATTATTATTTTTAGGGGGGCGCGATAAAAATTGATTGAAAATTGGGTCGCCAGTAGTTAAAGTTTGAGAACCACTGATATACATACATATTAGGGGGTCCCGATACTTGACGATAATCGGGCACGAGGTTTTGCTCCATTTGTGATTGTGATTAATAGCACGGATATAAAAGATTACGTTAGTGAAAAAATCATCTTCTAATTGGGGAATTAGCGATCACAATAACTAATGATACGATGGAAGGTATCAACAGATGTGTTTTTAAAATGAAGATGTTTTGCAATAAAACAAATTATTTATCATTGTTATGCATAGGAAAGAACAATTGTTGTACTCTTTTGGAATCTGAATTAAATGCGTCAACTTTGAAAAACTTGCCTGGGATTATATGCAGTAGTTTTCTTTTAACGGATAATCAAAGTTAGGTGTCATCTTTTTCTCAAACCTCGACTAACACAAACAAGGTTAATTTTAACTAAATCAGCAAGCCGTTTGTCCAACTTGTGACTGCGACTAATAGTCCGGCTATGTAAGATGATGTTAGTAAAAAACTCATCATAAAATTGTGAAATTTGTGGTCACAGTAGCTAATTATGTGATGGAGGAGGTCAATTTTCTACATTTTCAAAATTGCATTCGTCCTCACTTAGCCAAGTGTAGGGGTTTTTCTTTCCAGAACAGATATAACCCCATCTTTCACCTTGTGCTGGTTTATCGTCAAGTATCGGGACACCATATATATATATATATATATATATATATATAGTAATAAAATAAAATAATAAAAGACAAATTGTAATTTCTGCAATGCTGAGAATGGATTTTAAAAGCCTATAAAAACACCCGCCAAAATGTAAATACACAATTAAAAAGTCAATATACCAAAATAGAAAAATATTATGTTTTTATTAGCTGTCAATGATTTAGGATAGTGAAATAGAATATAAATATAAATAGCAACTATCAATAGTGTTTGTCTAATTTAAATTTACATTATTACGAAAATAATTATTTATAATGACATGATGTTGCATTGAAAAATATTAAATTTAAAAAAGTAGATACAGAGTTAAAAGTTTTATACAAAAATTAAGTTTATAATCAGTATTATAGCTTTCTTTTTTAAGCAAAATATTCCTGGTTTACATTTAATAACTCTTAATTTAAGGTTATTGCTATATTTCAACAAAAAAGTATTTACTATAATTAAGGGATTTGTTAGAATGTGTGATTATTTTCTTTATAGTTTGGAAATATAATAATGTTTTTGTTTATTTTGTTTATCATGATTACTAATGTATTTTTCATTCCAGATGAATCTTGCCTTGTAACGTTTAAATTATCCGAAATTTTAACTAAAACATTTATCACAAGAAATCTCTAAAAAAATCGAGCCTTACAAATATTATCTGCAATTATAAAACCATTATAGCCTTTATACTTGCCTAAGGTACAAGTCGTTTTACTGTAATTTATACAGCAAAATTATGTAGAACTCCCAAAATTCTACATATCTTAAAAACAAATTTAAAAGAGTAGAGCTTTAAAAAATCAATACATGGCAAAATGTGAAAAATCTTGTATCCAAAAGATTTATTTAATGCCTGGAATTTCGGTTCTTCGTGTAATATTTATGAGCCTAAACAGCAGCCCCATAGACATACATATCTTGAACATCAAATAGTTTAAACAAAACTCTGCAAGACGTTCTTCATAGTAACATATGATTTTCAAGAATACACTACATTAGGATAAAGTGCCCGTTGACAGCTCTAAATCACTTCACTACTCACCTTTCATTGCACTAGACGATGGATAAGAAATCGTTGGGGAACTTTTACCATCGCTGCAGATATTGAAAACTCTAGATCCATTTCAAACATTTTACCTTATGTCAAAAATATTTCATTTCTAGATATTGTTTGTGGGATGAGTAAATAAGTAAAGCATATTGAAAAATCTATTTCTTAAGTCAAAAAAGGAAAAAATATTTAAGTTGGTTTTTGTTTCACATACATTATGTTTCTAAAGAAAAGCATATTTGAAAGGTAACAGGAAATGAGAAAATTTTCTACGAATAGATGAAATTTTGTTTCACTTTATTTTTTCAACAACACTTTTGTACTTTGTTTCCTATTAGTGATATGTGCGTATTTTAGTTTTAAGTGATAAAAATAATACAGTACTGCAGTGCTTCTCAAAGTCTCCATAGTCGCGACCCAATATTCAATCATACTTTTCATCACGCCCCCTTTATACAGTAACAATGTACTGAATTCAATAATACAACGCTAAAACTACTATACGACCACAATCTCTTAAGTTCCATCGGCGTATATAAACGTCTATCTCATCAAAGCGTTAATTTCACTGGACGTATAAATACGTCTTTCCGAAGTACGATCTTTTCTCTACACTGCTATCCATATAACTATTCCGAAGGCTTTGGAATGCAATAAAATGACCTTGACAATGTTTGCCAACGATTTAATATTTCCGATTATTTGCTCTTTATTCTTCGACCCCCAAAAAAAACACCACATACGCATTCCTACGTGGAAAACAAATTTCTTAAATTTTAATCAGCAGTTAAGGGATTAATTATAAGCCGTACAAATTATAAAGATAAGTGTTAATTTCTGTACATAATTTTATATATGACAATACCATGGGGTCACTGTTAATTATTAAACTTAAACTGGTTCTTAACTTAGTATTGTTAAATTAATTATAAAATACATTGTGTAGCTCTGATACATTTATAAGTATAATATATCACTGTAAATGTGTTTTTTATTTTTTATTATGTCATAATATATTTTGTTGTTTACTTTCAGTAAATTAATAATTTTTTAAATAATCTTTTGTTTTTGACTTTTCAATATGCTCGCGCCCCCCTCGAAGAGTCGTCACGTCCCCTAAGGGGGGGCGCCCCAGAGTTTGAGAAACACTGCAGTACTGTGTAAAATATTGTTTGGGGAATGAAATAAATAAAATAGTATACATTCATTTGCAAACTTTTAATAAGCTAATCAGTATTGTACAAATATATAGAAACAAATATAAAAAATAAGTCTGTTTAAATTAGATTTAGTTTTGTTTACCAATAATCTAATTACATCGCAATCCCTGACTATTGAATCCTGGGTATGAAAACTAATTTTAAAAAAAGTAAATACCCTTGTGAGAAAGGGAAAATTTTTATGTGGAGATCACCAGTTAAAAATTACCGAAGATCACAATGAGTGAGTGAGTGAATATTAACTTCGCACTGTTCAGGAGGGCTTTTGACGACGGAATTTTGAACCATGGTCAAGTGACGTGGATGACACCTGAGCTGGCAGCCCCTTTCCTAACTACCACACCACACCAACGGGAGGACGTTTGAGCTCTCGACAGATTTAACGTGCATCGTACCCCTACACGGTGGATTTTTAGGAGTACTGGGGTTGAACTCGTGACAAGACCAATCACGATCTGATACCTTGACCACTCGGCTACTGCGGTCTCATCTAAGATCACAAAGCTTGATGCAAAGAAGAATATTGCATCAACATGTACTTGTTTATCCTTCAAACGCGTGTACTACGTAGGCATAAGCCATTTACATAACTGAAATTTGACATTAATTAAACGAAACAAAGAAAAATTTTAACGCATAGTGGTTATTTTATAAAAGATATTTTACGTGCGTATATTTTTAAAAGTATTGTCAGTCATTTTCTTTTTATTTTAATTTAGAGGATATAAAATTAATTAATTATAATTTTCCTTGGATATAAATGTACCAAAGACTCATACAACTAGATGTTATTTAATTTCATATTCAAATTATATGTATAATATATAAATAATCGGGACTTTGGATTGTACATAGTGTGGACCATTTATTACCTTATATACTTATACATATGTATATATATAAATGTATGTATGTAAGTATCTATATACAGGGTGATTCAGAAAAGATTGGTAAAACTTTCACAGGTTATGATACACACCATTGTTTGTTTTGTATCTTCTAAAAAGAAACACTAACGTGCTTATATGTTTTGAAACAGTCACTGTGCTAACGTTAAAATGGCATTATTGTGGCGCTTTATACATCAAAGTACAGGCAGGAATCCTTGTCAACCACCTATTAGAACCATACCTTCTACGGAACACCTTGACGAGGGCAAATATTAGAAGCTTCTGCAAGAAATGCTGCCTAAATTCATCGAGGATGTTCCAACTGACTTCTGGTAGCGTACGTGGCTCCAGACCATTTTGGGTAAGTGGTACTGGGTAATTTCTTAAGACAATAGTTCAAAAGTGGTGGTCCAATAGCTTATACCTTGACCCCCTATGTTCACTCGATCCGTTATTTCCTGATTTATTTTTTTTGGGGGGGGGGGTATGAAGAGTTTGATGCATGATACTCCTTTGGATAGTAAAAAGGATCTAATACTAAGGCTGTTGTAGGAAAGAGAGAGAGGTTCATGAAATACTTTGATTATTGCAAATCGTTCACCAATCCCTCTATGTATTGATGGGAGGTCGCCGGTCCCTAGGGATTGCAACTGTAATTTGTATATCTGCCCTGTTGTTGTTTACAACGAAAGGAATTTTGGTGGGTGCGTCTCTTTACCCCACCGCAAAGGGTGACGCGTTTCCCACGCCTGGAAGAAGGCATTGCACCCATAAATACATCATGATAAGGGGTGTTTTTTGGGAATTTCCCGCGCTTGGGGGATGTCATTGACCGTGAGAGGATATCCTTCCGCTGACTCTAGACCAATCAGTTAAGTTGATTGAATTTCTGTAAAGAATCCGCTCCAGAATACAGAAGCAAGCCGCCTTGGAATAAAAGCTAATGCACCCCGAATTGTGGCACTCTTTTGACTCTCTCGGGGCTTTGCTCACACACCTACTTGGTCTGACACGTCCCTTCAAATACCGCAGTTGGGGACTCTCCGGGCACCACCGTCATGACTCCTCTCTCTCGATCTCTATCAGTTAAGTAATGTTCTGTTATGTATCTCTTTATAATTTAACGTAATTTCAATCTTATTGTTTTAAAATAAATTAATGATTAATTAGAAAATGGTTTTTATTTAGCGTACAGTTTATTTGTCTTTAAAAGATCTAATGTTTAAACGTAAGCTATAGTGTGACGCCAACAGAAGAATAGAACCAGGTTTTATTTAAAATGGATCGAACGAAATAAATTAATCAAATTAAGTTAAACCGGCGTCGCATTAGTATGTTGATCTTCTTGCTTGCAAATTTAGTCATCACTCTACCGAGTAGTTATTGTAAAAATCCATTAAAACTTTTAACATATCCGTTATTATTGTGTTTTCTTGTACTTTGGTTTTATCATGTTGCTCCTTGTAGAATATTTTTATTTTGTTTTTGCTTATGCATTCTTTGAAGAAAATTGTTTGTTTAGTGTGTACTAACACCTTCAATAGTTTTTTCCATTTTTTTCTGAATTACCCTATTTATATATATATTTATATCTATACATGTACATGTACTTACACCCCATATATATATATATATATATAAATATATATATATATACCACTTTATATATTTTTAGGTAATTTACGGGCAAAATCCACTGAAGTAACATAAAATTTTTCATTGTAAAACGATTCCTTGAGAGGAAAAAAAGTTTTATTTTTATCCCTTTAATCCTTTTGAAGATGTTCAATTGAAATAGGAAAAATGTTTCGGGAAGACCCGACAGTCATTCCTACATGTTCTTCACTAAGCCAGTATTGAAAAGATTGAAAGAGCTGGATGTAACCTTCGACAGGTTTGTGGGATTGGCCGGTTTAACTCTTCTTACGAAGAATAAGGCCTTTCAACTCTTCACATTCTTAGAATTTCATGAGAGAAACAACGCAGCAGGAAAGTATGCGTTTACCAGGATACGGCCGAAACTAAGTCTCCGATGAAAATGAGAAAATGTAACAACACACAAGCGCGTGGTTTCGCTTTGTTTAGTTAACCATAGACTGAGAGCAACAGGAAAGTACTAGCTAAAGCAGGACTATTTATTCATGGGAGACACGGGAAGTTAGTCTAGTCCTCTTTTGACACTTTACATTGTGTAACTCTCTAAGAATAATTTCAGTAACTGCTGATTCTGCAATAGTGCTTCTAACTGATTAAGTATTGGTTTTTTCAGCGTCTCACTTTAACTGTACAAGAGGAGCCTCGAAAACAAGTACACAAATTAATACTTATATATTTAAAATTTAATTATCGTAGAAAGAAATCATTCTCTACAATATTAAGGTTTTATTTTTAAAGTTTATATTATTCTCTATCTCAATCTGACTTTAATTTGACTTTTTAAAAATTACTTAAAATTTTTAAAAATTAAATATTTAAAGTGGATTTTAAGGCGTATATGAAAATTCTATGCTTAAGCTACGGCTGTAAACAGATTGATTTGATATTGTTGAGAAGTATCGCACTCAAAAGCAACATGAGCATTATTGACGAAGGACCTCGTTGTTTCAAAACGGGATTAAGTGACGAAGACGACACTTTTGAACTGACACTTTCCGCAACAAATTTCCATACCACGCCAACTCGAAGATTTTTGACCCACGATAGACTTAACATGCATCAACCCCAATACAAAGTGGATCTTCATTGGCATCAGAGCATGAGAGCTATTGATAAAGGATGTTGCCGTTCTGAACAAGGGTTGAGATTCAAAAACGACATCTGAGTTGTCCTCCCACTCTCAAAACATCTAAACCACGATAAAGCGGAAGACTTTAAACTTTGAATATTACATCTGTAGAACTAGGCATGAAACCAACAACTCAACATGAACAGCACTGGCCACGAATTTTATTCCATAATCACTCGGAATTTCATGTCGGCTGCATTAAGAATGGAAAACGTATTTCACATGTTGTGATGTACCTCCCCTTGGAAGTACATCCCTCGAAGTATTAGCGTGAGCTAGTGTTGTAGGGTTAGCGAAAGAACTCGGATCATACATTATCTTAATATGAATTTATTAAGATATTCAACTTAAACTTTTAACAAATATAATTATAATAATTAATATGAGAGAATCTAAGATGACTAATACGCAACACACAATATACATATATATATATATATTTATAATATTGTCAATTCTAATTCGGACCAATCTCAATAATCGAACCGCCTAATTTTCAATTCTAATAAAGTTAATCAATTCTACCTTATATTATTCCGTAATGCTACTTGTCTTTATCCGCAATGGTATGCAGCTTGACGACTAACTTCTAGTTGAACACCAATATGTTTATCCACGACACGTAGAACTTAAATCTTGAACCACGAACTGCAATAATCATCAACTGCCACAACGCACATCAATTGTCTAACATTCCTTTACATTGCCATCCCGCTTACTCTAAGATCCTATATTTAAAGTCGGTTTATTTGCATTTCTTCTTCATATCTCGTTTCCTGGATTTGGTTGGAAAAGAGTTGCCATTAATTCTGGCCCAAAGAACACAAAGGACTTGTTAAAGAAATGACGCGTAAGACGTACAATGTGTTCTTCAATAATTCTTTTAATTAGGCAACCAGAGGACATTTTTTTTCACTGTCTGGATCATGTAAATTTTTTCTTTCTGCAACACTTTTTCTGATTGATTTTTTGATAAAGGAATTGTGTGGTTGATGTTGTTACTTATCTCCAGTCTGGTTAGACGAGATCAGACCAGATCAGTGAAACCGTTGAATTTAATGAAGTCCTATACTGTGGAAATGGTCTATCATGGACATCTACCCAGTCCAGTACCAGGCAGTCCAAGATGTACTGAGGTGTAGCCTGTTCTAGCAGGCATTTAGGGCAAATAGGAAACCTCTTATTGCCTCAAGAAAAAGTGAGAATTTTTAAGTGATCACTGGCAAGTCGAGACAGACAAGTGTTGGACTGTCTGTTACAAGTAAGAGATACAGAAATCCCTGGTATTTTGCCTTTACACAATTTATGAAACGGACGTCTTAGCAATTTTCCTTTATTTGGGCCTTTTGCTTTGAGAATAATTCTAAATCTGTGAGCTCAGAGGGGAAATGGACAGGATGGTCTAGCCCCTCCTTTACAAGAGTGTCAACCGAATCGATTCTGTAAATTGACCGCATTAAGTCCTATTAAGGGCCTCATAGTGGCAAGGGGGTGTTCCAGGGAGGAGTGAGTGCAGTACGTCGGAAGTGTATACTCCTGACAGAGCCACACAAGGCGAGAAGATCACTCCATTTTTCCCTGCTAACACTAACAGCAAGGAGCCAAGACAAAATTCTAGTGGTGCTCCAGATTTCGGACGATAGAAGCTGCACTTTTCTCCCTGAACATGTTGACAAATATATAAGTTGTAAAATTAGCTAACATTTTTGTACTGAAACTTGAGCCCGTTGGAAGAACATGACACTACATTAGGGGGCCATCGATACTAAACGACTTTTCTTAAATACAGTTTTCGAGTTTCCTTTTTATTAGCGAAGGAAAAATTTTTGGGAGTCAGAATAATTTTAACAACTGTTATTGTTGTTGCTTTAATTTCAATGAAAGCATGTATTTATTTTTAACTTTCTTAGGTTTGTTTCCTAATGATTTGCATAAAGGTTTTTCTAAAAATAATATGGATAGAAACATATTCTTATTAGTTCAAAACAGAAGACATAACATAAATTTAAATAATTGTAATAAATTTATTTAAATAATTTTAATAATAAATCTATAATTTTATCAATAAATCAATAATTTTAATAATGAATCTATAATTTTATTATTAAATCAATAATTTAAATAACAAATTAATAATTTTAATAATAAATTAATAATTTTAGTAATAAATTAATAATTTAATAATAATTTTAATAACAACATAATAAATTAATAATTTTAATAATTTATTAATTAAATTATTAATTAATAATTTAAAATTATTAAAATTTTAAATTATTAATTAATTAATTAATCATTAATAATTTATTAAAATTATAATTTTAATAAATAATAATTTTAATAATAATTTTAATAACAAATTAATAATTTTAATAATAATTTTAATTTTAATAATAAATTAATAATTTTTAATAATAATTTTTTAATTTTAATAAAAGTTAATAATTTTATTAACAAATTAATAATTTTAATAATAATTTTAATAATAAATTAATAATGATTCTTAATAACACTAATTAATTAATTTTAATTATTAATAATTTTAAATAATTTTAATTACTCATTTTAATTAATAATTATTTTAAATATTTTAATTAATTATTATTTTAAATATTTTTAATTAATTATTATTTTAAATATTTGAATCTATACATGTAAATAAAAATGAAGTGTCTGTTTGTAATTTGAAATTAACAGCTTTTTACTAAATGCATTTAAAAGTATATACGGTACTTATATGAAAACATCAATTTTTAAAATTTTTGTCTCTCTGTCTTTCTGTCCTTCTGTTTATTTGGGCTAATCTCTGAAACGGCTGGACCAATTTTGACGAAACTTTCACTCGCAGATGGCTAATGTTATAAGCAATAACTTCCACCATTCATGTCTTGATCCTAATGATTTTACAGTCGTTAACTGCATTGTCAAAGGTCATGCGTCCCTTTCACCCCTTTCCTTGCGGCTTCGTTTGCGTTCGCGTTTCACCCTACTTGCTACTTAGACCTATTTTGATCCTAAAGATTTTAGTCCTCACCCATCGACAGTGTCAAAGGTCATGCGTCCCTTTCACCCCTTGCTCAACAAAAAGCAAAGAAAAAAAATGAAAACAAAAAAGAAACATATATTCACAAAGTAGAAGAAAAGTTTTTGTAAACTCTGCGAAGTGAATAAACACAATTTTGTTAAATTCCACGTGGATGAAGTAGCGGGTAACAGCTATTTAACATAAAATAAATGCATCAGAAAGTAATATTAACGTATTACACATCCAGATAAAAATTATTTACTCTATTTTTAGCGTTTATTACACAAAATTTGTAACAATATGTTACTTTTGCTGAGCAGGTAGGAGTTTTCAAAAATCGATCCACAAGAAAGTTACGGGGCGTCATAAACAATAAGAAGAAGAAGAAAATCAGCAATTATACCCAAAGACTTAAAATTTAGCAAACATGGTTTTTTTTCCAGCTTTTTATTTAATTTTTTTTTTGTTTAATTTATACAATTCACGTAAAATTAACTCATTAAAAACTTCTTTATCCTTCAGTCTGTTTTTTTTAATTTTTAAATTCACTCGTGCGAAGAACGGATATACCAGCTAGTTTATAATAATTTTAAATAATTGAATTTATCATAATTTTAATAATACATTAATGATAATTTTAATAATAATTTTAATAATAAATTAAAAATACTTTTAATAATAAATTAATAATAATTTTAATAATAAATTAATAATAATTTTAATAATAAATTAATAATAATTTTAATAATAAATTAATAATAATAATTTTAATAATAAATTAATAATAATAATTTTAATAATAAATTAATAATAAATCTTATTATTAATAATTTTAATAACAATAATTAATTAATTTTAAATAATTTTAATTACTAATTTTAATTAATAATTATTTTAAATATTTTTAATAAATTATTATTTTTAATTTTTTAATTACTAATTATTTTAAATATTTTTAATAAATTATTATTTTAAATATTTTAATTACTAATTATTTTAAATATTTTAATTAATAATAATTTTAAATAGTTTTAATAATAAAGGAGATTTAAACAATAAATTTATTTAATACGTTTTTATGTAATTATTTATGTAATTATTTTGTATTTCAAAATAATTACATAAAATATCATTTAATATTTAATAAACCTTTCTTAAATGAATTTATTTAATTTTAAAATATAATTAAATGAATTAAAAAAAGCGATCGGTGAATCCAACCCTAACATCACGACGCATAGAATGCAGACGATATACCAACCAGGCTTCGGACTCATTGGAGGATATTGAAACTTAGTATTAAAGCTTGTTCGAAGGCTATTTTCTCTGAATTGACTGGCCATTCGGCGGAATTGCATTGAGGGTTGAACACACTAAGGGAGTACTACTAATACACTGTCTCGACCCTAAATGAATTTCCTGAGTCGTGCTCTCCCCTTATTAGAAACATTAAAAATGTGAAATATCTCTATATTTTACTTATTATTCATACCTGAAATTCACAGTTGGCTTAAAAATATATGTGACATAGTTTTTCAGCTTTTTTTTCGTACTTCCTTTTATAAAACAATAGGAATAATTTTGCTTTTTCCAAAAATATGTGACATATAATCAAATGCTCGAAATAAGCTTATATATTATTATATATATATATATATATATATATAGTTCAAAATTTTCTTTTTGTCCTTTAAAACCAGCTCTTTACAAATTTTGTCAATTCCATGTTTAATATAAATAATGTGATACTGGTTAAATAGAAAGAAAATTCGTAACAACTTTCTTGCGACGAAGAAATACTTTGTATTTGTGGCCTTAATATGGCCTTTACTTCTTACTGAAAGCTGAAGTACTCTTTTAGAGAACTTTTCTCAAATTGTGGAATAAAAGGACAAAATAGTAATATCGGATATAAGGAAACTGAGATTGGTCTGAAATAAAATTATTTTGCTATTTCGTCTTTAAAAATATATTCCTTCTATCAAAAGCATTCTAATAAAAAAAACGGACGTCGCCGGTAGAAATTTGTCAGCAATAGAACTCATTTCAAGTTTACTTGACAAAATGAATTCTCGAACTTCTATCAAAAAGTAGTACCAAAATAATTCTAAAGAAACAAGAAAATACAATTTAATTATGAACCAATAAATCAAGTGCTTTTGTTAAATTATAAATATTTTACGTATGAAAGTTAAAAATATAAACTTATTATAAAAGTGGTTCTAATTTAAAAAAAAAAAAATTAATAATGTTTTAAAGAGTATTTTATAACATTTCAAGTTCGAAGTCTAATATATATTAAAAAGTTAATTGCATTCATTGTGTCTTTTTGTTAACCGCTTAACTAGTTTGCCCGTATGAGCTACCGAAAGCTATTCGGTTTGCTCGTACGCTGTACGGCAACTGATATTTTCTTCTTTCTGTTGTTGATTTGCACATATTTCTAATTCTTATAGTGAGATTATTAGTACTAGTGTTTTAAAGAGATGTAGTTTGTCCATGGTACAGAAATGCTTCTCATCCGGGATTTTCTTTGTGGTGAAAGCAGGAATTTATATTCTTGAAAGTAATCGATAAAGAACAGGGACTGAAAAGGCAATGTGTAATTTGTTGTTTAAGAAGAAATGAAAATGAAAAAAAAAAAGATCCAAAAAAGGTGATTTTATCTTTATCCACATTGCTATGTAAGACTTAGTATTACACCAAGCTTCAAATTGTGGGTGCACAAATATATATATAGTATACACACACACAATTCTCAACCGTTTGAAAAAGAGGTAACATGAATTTGAGTATGGGAGAATTTTTTTTAAGATATATGAAACATTTTTCATAGCATGTAAAGTGTACTTATAAAAATCAGGCACATTTAGGATTTTTTGTGTTCCACAATTATAAAATAAAAAAACAGTGTGAAAACTTTAAAATTGAAAATTAAAATAAAATGCTTCGATTTTCGAATTATGTTAAGCATTATGCTAGGTTATATGCAATAAAAAACTTTGCTTTCTTTCAAACATTTTGGGCAAAAACATTGCCCACTTAAGGAGTTAGAAAATATTTTATAACAATGAAATTAGATGTCTGATATATGTTTAAGAAGTTTACTGTACTTATTTGTCATTTTTTTAAAAAAATCAATCACCTTACTTGAGTAATTAAAATGTATCTTCGTTGTAATGATTTAATTCCTTTTGTGTTCATTCATCTGAAACCAGAGTTTAAATATCATTATCATTTTTAAATTCTGTAGCGAAGCATTTAAAAGAATAAAACGAAGGGAATTAAATTACCGCAGGTAAGTCACATAACTTATTAAAAAGGTTCTGAAAATTGTTTGAAACTTCAGCTTTTCAACTTTCTTACATTCGTATGTTAAGACATTCAATCTTTTCTTATTTAAAGAATTCAATTTAGCTATCTGAAGTCAGTTTAAAGGAATGTAAAAAAAAAAGAAAAAGAAAGTATATATATCGAAGATTTTTTTGTTAAAAGAGAAGTTTCTTCTCTTTACTTTTTAATTTCTCAAAGATTTCTGCCCGTCAAGCGGCTTTTTTTCTGACGATGAAAAGTTCTACTTTCTGAATCGATTTTTCGATAACAGCCATTTAAACTATCGTCTTTTCCACAGTCAAAGCTTGTTTTATTCAATACGAAAAACTATGAGGTAATAAATATTCAGCGATTCTTTCAATTTACAGAGAGGAAAATTAACCAAAATTAGCTAGAAACGTACAGGGATGTTTGAGATTTAACTGAAGTTTCTTCATGCATATATCTAGTTCAAGGGTAATGAAATTAACTTATTTCACAAATTCATTTCCTAAAACTAAAATGATATATATATACTGCAAAAAACAGTATAAATTACCATGGCACTGGCATAACACGGGTATATTGGTGATAGATCTCATAAATTTCAATCACGATCAAGGGACGAGTAAGAAATCTGAACTAAGCCTCTGTATTCTAACTTCTGTAATACTTAAATATTTGGTTCCATGTACGAGTATAGAGACTCTATTTTTCTGTCATACATATCTTAAATGAAATTAAGATTTTCAAATAAAACGATTCGGCTTGAACATTGATGACCACAAAACTTGAGACCATGACAAATAACTACTGGGGTCAAACTCGGTTCATGAATCTGTGTAGTCTTAAAAATATAAAAAATGTATTAAAATATTTCATTTGAGTCCAAACGGTGTACTAGGACATGGCTGTAAACAAAAAAATGACATCTTAAGTAATTTATAACAATTCCTCAAAGCGAAAAAAAATGATGAAATTTTGATTCAATACAGAACAATTTATTTTATTAAGAGAGTTAAGCAAGTAAAAAGAGATATTTTCAAAAATCAAACAAATATTTTAAAAATTACTTATTTAAAAAACAATCGAATGACATTCGCATAGTTGCTTTTGCGTATGTATTCATTTTGGGCGATTCTAGTTTAAACTTGTTATTTCAGACAAAAATATTAAAATTTTGAAGAAACCTTATTTAAAATTTAATCAGAATTAATCGCATTGTTTCAGCCAATAGCATATATACATCTATTTAATATATTCTATATCAAATTTTAGAACTTATATTTTTAAAAATGTGTTTGAAACATTTAGCTAAATATTTAGAAATTGAAAACTACAAGATTTTTTTAAATATTAATAAATTTATAAATTTTCTTAGAAACAAGAGTGCTGAAGCGTTTAAATTTTGATAATGTGTATAGGTTATAAACTTTATCGATAAATTTCTTGTTGATGTACTAATTCATATCAAACCGTAATAGAAAGACATGCCTCAATAAGATAAAAATGTCTGCTTATACATATATATATATAACGTATTGTAGTAGCGTTGGCCGGTGTTGGTTTGTTGTCAATCTGGTTTATTGAAAACATCTTTAGAATTGCGTTTCATTTTTTATTTTGAAGCACACATAGCGTAACTGGTCGATCGCTTTATATTTTACATCTATTTGTTAAAAACATGTAAACAAACACGTATAGCAGAGAAGCGACATCACAACACAAAGACAAAGAGCTGCAGTTATTTACATTCGTACATGATGAAGGCAAGCAGACAGAGAGAGCGATTACACCAGATTTTTTCTTTTATATCAACAGTGGTTATTACGTAATAGTAGTACTGATTGGCTAGACCAAGTGGAACAGGGATTTTGGACTAGCCGATTACGACTAAGATTACAGTGTTATTTTTAAACTAAAGAATTAAAGTTTGTTTAAATATTAATACAGAGTTAACCAAAAGGATACTAGAGGAAATTATTACACACACACACA
Source organism: Trichonephila clavipes (assembly GCA_019973935.1). NCBI lineage: Eukaryota > Metazoa > Arthropoda > Arachnida > Araneae > Nephilidae > Trichonephila > Trichonephila clavipes. The sequence continues at coordinate 255,319 of BMAU01015546.1, forward strand.
CACATATATATATGCCCTGAAGTACCACTGAATTAGGGATAGCAAGGGCTATGCTAATTGTGTAGCACTGCACATCATTTATGAGCAACTGCATATATAGAGCGTATTGTGGTTATTCTGAATTAGTTGTTGGATTTGCCAGTATGGGTAAACTGCATAGTTTGGACGCCTTCGATCGCGGACAAAACGTTAGGGGCACGACTCTTGGGCCATTCAATTTCTGAAATCGGCAGACAGCTAGGATTTTCAAGGTCGACAATGTCAAGAATATACCTAAGATACATGCATGGTGGACAAAAAAACTAGCGATCAGGCAAACTCCAAAGGACAGTTAACCTTGATAATGCGTGGTGAGAGACGGCTTAGGCATATTGTACGTAGCCAGAGAAGCAAACATCAGCTAAAATTACCCTCCTGTTGAATGACGGTACCAATCGTATAGTAATTAAACGGACTGTACAACGCACGCTTCACCGCATGGGTTTCGGGAGCCGTCGACCTATGAGAGTAGCATTGCTTAATGCTCGCCATCAGGCTTCACATCTTCCCGGAGCAAAAGGAAGTAAAGGAGTAGCATGAAGTGATGACAGATTGGAGTGTAGAGGGCTGGACACGAGTAGCATGAAGTGATGAGTCTCGATTCCGATTACTTAATGCTTATGGAAGAGTGAAAATATGGCATCAGGCTCATGAAGCCATGGATTCTGCATGACAGGTTGGGACTGTACAAGAGCACGGTGGATCAATCATGGTTTGGGTTATTTTTTCATGTCACTTCTTGGGATCTTTGGTGCATGTACCAACCTCCCGCAATGTAATTTGGAACATAGAGTTGCTGGGTGATTACCTACATACGTTTATGATGCTTAGTTATGCGCACGGCAATGGAGTTTTTCAGCAAGACAACTGTACCTCTTACAGGTACCGGTTGGATACTGGCTGGTTGGATGAGCATTACTCTAACTTTTCTGTCATAAATTGGCCACCTAAAAGCCCAGACTTAAATCCTATTGAGCATCTTTGGGATGTTTTGGAACAAGGCGTGAAAGGCCACCGCACCAACCAACCTTAAGGGGAGTTGGAAACCTCTCTCTTTCTCTATACTGACAATGTTAAATTGGCTGTTTTCGATGTACCTTTTCTCAAAATCTGTTTTATGTACATGCTTGAAATTTTTCATACTATTAAAGTACACCTCTCTCATTATACTAAAATGAGCTTTTAGTTAATTTTGAATTTTTTAATAAATTATGAAATATTTTATCAAACATTGCGAAATTTGACCCATGTTTTACTTAAAAAAATTGTAAAAATTAAAATTTTGAGTTTTTTACAAAAAGCTCATTTTTGTATATATTAGACATCATTATAAATAATTCATAAAAAAATTTACATACCTGTGAACAGTAGTTTCTCAGAAAAGGTACATCGCACTTTAAAATTTACATTTTGAGATAAATTGATTTTAATGTATCCAGTGAGACTTCTAATCGACTAGGAAATAAAAAAATAAAAGGCTCAATTTAAAATAAAAGATACATGTTTTGGTTTATATTAGTCGTTACACTTTTCAGCAAAAACAAAGTAATTTGCTTACAATTTCCGCCATTAAAATGGGCGTGGCCCAAATTCAATGATTATTTAAAAATACGTTTTAAGGGCTTCTAAATACCCTAGAGGTTAAAGTAAGGTATTCTTAGAAAGGTTAAAATCTATACAATTTGAAAATGTAAAAATCTCAAATTGTCAAAAAAATAAGATTTTAGCTTTCTAACACCCCTTAATGAATTATATACAGTTTTAGCCAATGTTTGAATAGTTATTCCCGTGGAACGTTTCCAGAAACTTTTTGAATCTATGCCTCGTCGTGTGGCAGCCATTATCAAAGCCTTAGAAGGCCCAACTCGTTACTAGCTAGGTAGCCTTAATTCAGTGGCACTTCAGTATATATATATATATATATATATATATATATATATATATATATATATATATATATATATATATATATAGTGGCACTTATATATATATATATATATATATATATATATATATATATTTATATATTTATATATATATATACAAATGTGTGTGTGTTATATTGAAAGTAAATATTTTTAAAAATATTTAATCCATTATTCACAAACCCTAAAGAAGTATTTTTATTTTAAAAGGACAGCTTTTCTTTTTCACACTTTTTAGATGCAACATCACTTTAAGAATGTTTTTAATGCATTTATGGCATGCATTATTATACTTTTAAATTTAATTTATTATATAAGTATTTAAAGTGTATTATGGTAAGTTAAGTTCTTATTGTTGTCTTATTGTGTGTTTCAATATGTAACATTGTACATTAGTCATACATTTCAGATTATGGGATATAAATAGTCCTTTCACATACACGTGCTGTTTTATTAGGCTTGGCTTCATTTTTCTTTCTAAGTTTTTTCTTCACTTTTTTCTTCTAAAAAGGCGAAATTTTCTGCTGCATGGGGAATGTTAGGATCCTGTAAAGCAAGTTTAACCCTATTTCACAGTCCTAATTCAATGACAGCTCTAGAAAACATGATAGTTTTTCATTTTGGTCTATTGACTTTTTAATATCTATTTATATTTCGGCTGGTTTTTATAGGGTTTTTTAAACACAATTACATTTATTCTTAGCTTTGTAGGAATTAAAATTTGTCTCTTATTATTTTATTTTATTATATACTATATATATAATATACACTATATTATAGATATATATATGTACATATGCATAAATATATATGTACATATGTATACATATGTATATATATATATACATATATATACATATATATACATATATATACATATATATACATATATATATATATATATATATATATATATATATATATATATATATATATATATATATATAGCATACATTATGATCACCTGTGTAATACCAAATAGGAGCAACTTTCGCCCTTAAAAACACCAAGCATAACTAGTCATTGACTCGAAAATGTGATTATAGGTAGAAATATCTGTTACCTGGCACATCAATTGGTCCTGCAGTTCCCACAAAATGCAAGGTGGTAGAATGGTAGCATGAATTCGGTTTCCAGGAGGAACCACAAATGTCTCATTAGATTAATCTCAAATAAAAAAAGAAGCCAAGCATGATCTAAATTACTTAAAATTTCCTAACGATTCGGCCCTTATGATAATGTGAAACATTCTGCTAACAAACATCATCACGCACGCATAACATTATTGTCATTAAAAGGAACACAAAGTGTGCAATGATGTTTATACAGTGCAGAGATTTCAAAATTTGTCCTAAAGGAATGATGAGTTCTGATGTGCCCACACTATAAACAGCTGTCTCACCGTCTTGTATCTGGCAACCTGCGAAATTAGTTACCAGGATTTCGACTGGAAATTGACGCATTCGCACTCTCTCATCAATGATGACTATAAAGATTGATTCATCATTCCAAACGACTTTCTTCGTGCCTTCTATGGTCTATTGTCGATGTTTCATGGCCCATTTTAGGAGCCGTGGCAATGACACTGTATACTCCAGTATCAGCAACTCGTCCTTCGTGATTTTATTTTTGATGAATTTACACAAAAAAATAATTTTGACTGGCGTTTCACGGGCGTTTCAAGTGAATAACTTTTTCCTCTTTTTTCACAAAGGAAGTCTTCGCTTTATCTCTCTATTAAACGAGTTTCTTTTCACTTCGACTTATTTTTAGACCAAAAGAAGTGAGGAAAACTTTGCTGGCTTTTGAAATGAGATTGAACAAGTAATCAGCCAAAAATCTTGGAAGTTTTAAACTTTTTATAGAGCATACTATTTTAGTTGAAGTGTCCAAATTTCAGACAATGAGAACAAACACATCGGCATTTCTAAAAATTTTCAATTTTTTTAAAAAAAATGTTTTAAAACCTCATTTTTTAAACATCTGGATCTAAAAGAGTAAAACATGCGCTTCTTAAGACGTACGATCGATTAATCGCAGTTATACGAAAGAGATGAAGAGCTATTGGACCATTTTGTACATGGAACTCATTTTAGAAAAAAAAATCACAAAAAATGGAAATTAATATTATCTTTTGTAAGAAAAAACTAGAGTCGCATCTTGGCAAATTAAATGGCCTATCCGATTCCATAATAATTGTTGATCTGATTTCTATACGGAAGGCAGGATGGTAGGTTTAAAAATGACAGAAGTATCGAAAATCATTCACTCCTCTTTTCTTCGGAGTGAAAGCACAATATATGACTGACATACAATGGTAGATAACTCATGTATTTTAATGATTTATGAATAGCTTTTCAGCTCATTGTAATTATGGAACTTAAATTGCAAAATTATATTCCTCGGATTATCCCCCATATATCGGTAACTTTGGTACTTTCCTGCTTTCAGCAGCTGGTGAGAAAATACCTTCACACAGATAGATATATATTTTCTCGAATTTTAATGATGTATATATATATATATTTATAAATGCATATATGGAGGTTCCCCATTGTAATAGCTGCTGGTATTGGTAATTTTAGCCCTTTGGTTATGACAAACAATGCTTACAAACGGTTGTAATCCTTTGAATTCAGTGCTACGTTTACGACAAACTTGTGTCGAGAGACGTCATTCACATACTACTTTCAGTAAGTCCACAGAACGCAGCTGCAAGTGAGAAACTCACCAATCACACGGTTTTTTTAAATGGGTGTTTCTAGTCACCGACCTGTAACGGTTTGATCTTCGTCCAAATTTGGTAATTCACCTGTTTTTCAGTTTTGACACGAAACCCTCTATGTGCGGAAATACAGTATAGATGCATTTTATATGCTCAGCATCAGCTGAACGCTCTCCTTTGTTTTGATACCAGCGAGCTCATTGCTCTAATTCCAGCGAGCTCAAACTTGTGGTCATAATGTCATAATATATATACAGTTGGACCTCTATATAACGAAGTCACTAAATCCTGGAAAAAAGTCCGTTATATGGAAAATTCGTAATATAGAGGCTCATCTATTAATATACTTTATAATCCACATAAAACAAATTTTAAATTCATAAAAACTATAAATTAAAAAGGAATTATTCACAATCCTTTTTTTAAATTAATATATGTTTGTTTTATGTATCTTACCCATCAAAAAAGTAGGAAAAACTGCAAAAAAAAACAAGAAAAAAGAATGCAGAAAAATACACTATATTTTCAATACTAAGAAAATAATTTTATACTAAAATTATGAAATTTTCAGAGCATTTTATAATTTAAAGCATACAAGTAACATTAAACATACATTGTTTTATAATTCGAATATGGAGACACGGAACAACTCCACTGAGGGTGAAAGAGGATATCGAAGATGTTTCTAGTGAACTGGGCAAAGGGGTTTAAAAGGTGCACTTCTTGGATGAAACGTCCAGAACGCTGTTTCTCTCGGCAATTTAGGGTTCAATTTTACCAGTTCAAGATTTATGACCACCATTAAATGTGTTAAACAGAGAATAACCCCTGAAATTTCTTTCAGAAATACTTTTAAGAAAAGGGAGAACAGAAATTGAATCAGAAAAGAAAAAGTTAGTTATATATAGAAAATGCACCTCACTATAGAGAGTTTATTATCGTGAAATGTTCAAGGTTCCAAGGAAAAGTTCGTTATATAGAAAAATTCGCAACATGGAGGTTCGTTATATAGAAGTGCGACTGTATAAATATCGTTAAGAATTTAACAATTAATTTCTGAAAATTTGAAGGTTAAGGCACTATTTAAATTATTTGTTAATGACATAAATAATTTATTTATTTCAAAAAAGCGCATAAAGGGATAATTTTCATGATAATTAGTGTCACTTATATTAGAATATATGCATACAATTGTTTTAAGGACATTTTAACAAAAAAAATATTTAAATACAATATTTGGGCAAAAAACTAACTTAGAAAAACTTTTTTTTCAAAATGTTCTCCTTTTATAAAAAATGTTTCTAAAATAATAATATTTTGCTTATATAAAGTAAAGACTTCTCTCTAGAGAGTTAGAACTATTTTATTTTGAAAAATTCACATTATTTTCAGAGTTACAACCAATTAAAATAATTATCGGCGTTTTTTTCTTAAAATTTCTCCCCTCTGTTGTCGTAAAACACGGATAAACCCCCTTCTAAGTTATATATTTCAAAAATTCTAGTTGAGCCTATGCACAGAGATCTGAGCTATACACGGGCAAAATAATATTATAATAGATGCATTTTTAAAAAAAGGAAACTATTTTGAGAATTGGTCATTCTATGTTCTTTTTTTCTCAAAATATTGTACTTAAATAATTTTTTATTGTTATAATACTCTTAAAACAATTTTATATACATTTTCTTATCAAATAACATTAAATATCATAAATATTATCAATTTATACGCTTTTGCAAGATCACGGCTCCGAACGTAGTCGAATACCCAAAAATTTTACATTTTCATTCCCTAATTGCTTAAAGGTGGGGTAAATGTTTAATATTTTGACAAATGACTTTAATTTTTAGTATATTAAGAATATATTACTTTCTGTAATGTATGTTTTAAAACGCATATTTTTTTAAAGTTTTTTATGAGTTTTATTTCTTATGAATTGAGCTATATAAATGGATTAGTTAAAGAAAAAGGATACTTGTTAAGAAATGGAAATTAAGCATTTATATATATATATATATATATATATATATATATATATATATATATATGCATATATAAACTAACAGTAATAATTCTTAATGATTGCAGAGATAAGTACAAGCATAAACTTTAAGAAAAAAAGAAAATTTATTTTTATTTAAGTTACGCGAACTGAATATTTCTTCTAGATAATTTTTAATGAGTGAAACATCTTGTCACCATGTGTACTGCAGTTTCTCCACTAATTATTTTTATATTTGAGAGCATTTTATGAAAATAAGTTTTCGAAAGTTTGAAAATGGTAATATTCTTTTCGATCTGCTTTCTTTTCTTGTTCTCAAGTATTTACTTTCTGGTATTGAGTCACGTGGACAACAAATTACGCGATGTCCGTAACTGGGTCAGTTAGAACAGATTATTTTTATCCCAACTTGTACATGGAAGACGAAAACAAGTTGTAAACTTTATGATAACTTGGAAACAAAAAGAAGCGACAGACAACTGAAGAGATATGAAACACATTTTTCATCCTTTTTACGCTCTAGCTTTAAAATAAGTACCCGGAAAACATAATACTTTTAACATTGTGAAGGAAAGTTTTATGTAATACTTCCCTCTTGGATCAGCATGGTTTCGCTTTTAAGCTATTGCTAGGCCTCAGTAGACTTTTTTCGTCTTTCATTATTTTTCTTGCTGCATTTTATCACTAGAGACTTATGGACCACGCGGCTTAACGGAATTCTTCATTTATTCCTTGGGGGTATAAAGATGAATCCGAATTCCTCTGAGAACACAGAAGCAGTTGTTTGAGTTTTTTGAGTAGATCTAAAAGACGTGGTTTTGAAGGGTGCATGACAAAACATTCTCGAGGCTATTGCAGATGATGTACAAAGTTTTAAGCTAAAAACATTACTTAGTAATTTCACTTGTGAGGATTTAGAAGAAGAAAAAATGATATATATATATATATATATAGATATATAGAGAGAGAGAGAGAGAGAGAGTAAGCTTAGAGAGAAATTAACGTCTTGTTTCTCATTATAAACTAGCATAAAAATATTTCATGTTCAAGGGAAATTAGTTACACGAGCTTAAGCAGCATCGATATTTTGAGTGTGCGCACAAAGAAATATATATTTATTTTAATAATTATGATCCATGTTAAAATTTAATTGTTTTTCCTGCTATATATTTCCTCTATAGTTTTATCTTCATGATTTTCTATTTTCATGTCAAAAAATTAATTTTAATGTGTGTGGTCACATTTTTCCAGTCTTAAGGTATCCGACTACGTTCGGAACCGAGATTTTAAAAAAGCGCATAAATGGATAATTTTCGTGATATTTAGTATCATTTAGATTAGAATACATGTATAAAATTGTTTTAAGAACATTTTGAGAAAAAAAAATTATTTAAATACATTATTTATATAAGCAAAAAAAAAAAAAAAAATAGAATAACCTTTTTTCAAAATGTTCTCTATTTATAAAAAAATGCTTCTAAAATAATAATATTTTGCTTATATAAAGCAAAGACTTCTCCAGAGAGTCTGTAGTAGGATTGTTGAAAAATTCACATTAGCTTCAGAGTTACAACCAATTGAAATAAATGATGAGGGTTTTTTTCTTTAAATTTCTCCCCTCTGTTTTCGTAGAACATGGATAACCCCACTTCTAAGTTATATATTTCAAAAATTCTAATTGAGCCTCTGTACAGAGATCTGAGCTGTATACAGGCAAAATATTATTTTAATAGAAGCATTTTTCAAAAAAAGGAGAATATTTTGAAAATTGGTCATTCTGTGTTAATTTTTTGTCAAAATATTGTACTTAAATAATTTTTTTATTGTAATAATATTCTTAAAACAGTTTTATATACATTTTCTAATCTAAGTGACACTAAATATCATAAATATTATCCATTTATATGCTTTTGCAAAATCACATTTCCGAACGTAGTCAGATACTTTAAAATTTTAAAAGTATGCGCTACATCGGTCTCATTAGATAACATGAGAACGTCTAAAATTTTATATGTTTTTCCTGCATATTTCACTTAACTTGTTAAAATCCATACGCATGATTAAACTGAGTTTTAAAATTCATATATTGTTCATTATATCACTACAATATATTCATTATTATTGAAAAATCGAGTGAACATATAAATGTAAGAACATAAAATTGTTTAATTTTTTTTCTAAAGAATTATGTCTTGAAACTATATTTAGAACTTTTATGATTGTCTAAATCTGTATAAAGAAAATACGATATAAGGAAAATTATTGCAAAATAAACAATTAAACTCATACATTTTAGGATAAATAAATTGCAATTAATAGATAGACGCTTTCTTCAGCAATTAAATTTTTTTCTTTCTTGATTTCTGATTTAATTAATCGAAGCACTTTAAATTTTATGGATTGGATTTCAATTCTATATAATGAAATATTTTGCATAGTTTCTATACCTTTCTTAATGCTTCGGATTGATTTAAAATTAAGTTTTTACCTCGACTGTAAATGACTTTTTAATGATGTAAGCGTATCCATAGAAAGTCTTCAGGTCAATAAAAATTTGAAAAATTTATTTAAAAATTTGGGGATGACACGTTTGACATAAAAAGTAATTATTTTCATTAGTTGCAGTTCTCCCAACTTTGCTTATTTTGCACAAATAATTTAACGTTGTGACACTCTGTATTTAATATTTATAAATGTAGTTCTTCCCAGATCAAGGTATTTTTGAAAGATTATTTTTTTCAACAATTTACTATGTTTATTTACTAATTTTTTGTCTATTGATTTCAATACTTTCACGATTCACTGAAATGCTTCCAGGTTCTAGTCATATTTAAACCCATTATAAGCTTAATTTTATACCAGCAATTGAGAAAGAATTGTCATATTGCGAAATGTGTTTTTTTAAAGTTATAGCAGTCTTAAAGCAATTTTTTGAAGATAACTGAAATTAAAACTTTTAAAAGAAACCCTCCGGAATATAGACTTTAAATATACATTGACGTCATTCGGAAATGTTTTTCATTTTGACTAGATCCTGATAGCTCTAAAACGGTTAGTAACGGTCAACATTAATGATGAATAAAGAGAAATTTCCCAAACACTTTAGCTCAGCAATTTGTTGAAATATCTTACCGTTTATGACACTTAAAAATACATTTTAACCTTTCAAGGACGAAAAAAAAAATCAATTTTTATGATAAATAAAAGGCAAACTATTTTGTTTTTAGTTCCTATAATGTGATTTGTTTTGGTATGCTGCTCTAAAAATACTTTGTTGAAGTTCAAAACCATGAAATGTGTTATTTTTTTCACGTGCAATTATTTTTTTCATTTTTATCTGAAAGTTTCAAGATAGTTTAAGGTAAAAAAGGAAAGAGAAAAAAAACAGCATACCAAGAATATTTATTCAAACAGCATACATTTCTGTTCACTTTCGTTTTGATTTTGTTGATGCAACATCAGATATTTTAACGAAAATACTAGCAAAAAAAATACCCAAGATTGGAAGTAGAATTGTTTTGCCAAAATATTTTTTTGCTTATCTCGCAGCCTCAAAAGATATTTATTGGGAAAAAAAATATACTCTTGTATTTTGGTACAATTAAAATGTTAATTTTTTTTATTCACCTATTTTTTTAGAACATTTTCTGGATTTCTTTATTGTTATCTAAGGTATTTTATTCGCAGCATTACACAAAGAGAGTTTAAATCAAATTCCTCTTAGATTAATTTTTATATTTCTTCTTAAACGTTACAGTTAGCTACCCGAGAAATAAATTTTTTTTTCAAGCAAACTTTCAACTACTATAGGTATTATTTTCAAAATATGTTTTCTATAAAAAAATTGGTTAATTAAAGAAATCTAATCGATAAATTTCTAGGCTTTATCTTTTATTTTTACTGGTATCCCTTTCTATTTTTCTAGTTTTTACATAATTACACACTCCAGCTAGGCAATTCGTTTAGATTTGAATACATACCTTGTTTTCTTTGTTCTTCTATCCTATATAATCACCATCCCCTAAAGCAAAACAAATTATTTTAAAACCATTTCCAAAATAAAACATGCAGTATTGCTATAAAAATGTTAATTATTATGGTAATACATGAGATGAAAGAATTTTGGGGGGGAAAGAAAAAAGGACACACACACTTTTGTTCTAGAATATCTACATGATTGTTTTTTATTTATAATATTATACTTATTCAGACGAATAAATGTGCAGATATTACTCCCACGCCAAACAAGTTCAATATTAGTCTGAGTTCCTGCTGTGCATACTATTATGTATTATGTCCGGCTTTAAAAAGTCTGCCATAAGCAAGTTTCTCCACTCTCTATTGTCCGAGTTTTATGAGTTTCATGATGCTGAGAATTTTCTGTATGCATGAGTATTCCACTAATTTGCATTGTATCTATTAAGCTCTTTGTTAGATTTGGTATCTCAGTTTATATTTCATCGCATACTGTAAGCAAAACGTGGAGTTGAAAATAAACTACTTCTACACAACTAATTTAGAAACTGAATATTAAAAAGGAAGATGTTTCATTTTTTAAAAAAAATGCAAAACAGCATTTTTCTTTTAACGATTATTATTTAATCACTAATGCATTTTTTTTTTACTTTTATTAAATATAAACTACAATTCCCCTTTTTCGCATGCCTGATTTCTTCTACTTTTATTTAGATATCTTATACCGTTTTTGGTTTATCAGGCAGCTAAAAAATTGATATCAAGCTACAATTTTGGTTTTAAATATTAGGGATACCCAAACATACAAGTAATATGGATGTACTAAAATAAGTCACCTTTCTAGAAGTATTCTCACAGAATTCAATATTATTTTTTAAAGTTTTATTAGTTGATACGCAGTTATAAAACTGTGGTTCATGCTCTCAATAAAAATATGTTGGTAATTCGGAGTCTATAAATAGAAGCATAACACTTCCTTTTACAGTTTCTTTCAATCCTTTTTTTTTCACTCTATTTTTCAAACAGATATCTTACCAACTGGTACTCCGTGTACTTTTATTTCAATGTTAACTTCATTCTTAGTAGGAAAGTTCAAGTTGTTTTATAGTGGAGTAACAGTATGTAGTTTTTATCGAAGAGCAATTTACATGTAGCAAGAGGGATAAAATAATATTTCCTTTTATATGATTTTTCAGGTCGGATAAAAATAACCCTGTTCCCTAACTTGGTAAACATTCTTAACAATAACCGTATTATGTGGATTTATCTAATCTTACTAGATATTTATAGGTTTTGAAATGTTAAATTTGTTTCTTCAACCCAATGATAAGTCCTTGGATTACACACACACACACATACACACACACACACACACACATATATATATATATATATATATATATACGCACGCACACACACACACATGCAACTCTACTCTATCACCCTGAGTGGCAAACTTAGAAAAACACAATATGTATATATATATATATATATATATATATATATATATATATATATATATATCAGTGGCGCACACAAGGGAGGGGGTCCTGGGGGTCCGAACCCCCCAAGCCCTTGATTTAAATTCTAAGTATATAGTACGTAAAATTTAATTACTTACTTGTTATTAAGGATTAATTTTATTAATTAATGCTAATTATTTATTCAAAAATTAGTTTTTTACTGTGTTTTGTTCCCGAAAATCGACAAAATCAAAAAGAGCAAGATACATGAATGCTGAACTTTAGACCCCCCCTTGAAAAATTCCTGTGTGCACTACTGATATATATATATATATATATACATATATATATACATATATATATACATAACAGTTCTTTCCTAACACTATGTCCTTATCTTTATTCATTTTTATATAGAATAATATTATTCTAACTATCGCTATATCACCATATATATATAATAAAATAATACATTTTTCTTTTTGCTATTATAACTAGGCTAGAGCAACACAATGAGGGGTATTTATAGTTAATCGATTAATTTAAATGCTGAATTTGATGGTAATATCTGATAAACGGAACCTCACTCTCCTAACTTCATAATCATATCAGGTTTGGTCAATTTTCATGTTAAACCTCCTCCATTCTTTTACACAATGTCATTAGATCAGTGTTTCTCAAAGTGTGGGGCGCGTCCTCCTGGGGGGCGCGAGCATATCAAAAATTGATAGATTATTTTTAAAAAAATAACCGGAAAGAGAAGTAAAACAAAATACTTTCTTCCATAATAAAAAAAATACACAACACTGATATAATTTATGTTTATCAAATGGCGTTTTTCCGTCATCAAATAGCTATCTTTGATCCCAAAACCAAATTAAGGAAAAAAAACATTTTGTTTAATTTGCTGTATTTCCTAAATGAGAGATTTTTTTATTGCGTTTTAACATAAAATATTACTCGTTAAAAGAAAAAACAAAACTTAGACCCTGAGAAAAATTCTAAGAAGATAAACAATTCATCACTGTAATTATTATTGAAATACATTACATTAGTTGTAGAAAAAGAAAATGAAGACATAATTCACTTTTCCGCCAGGCTGCATAATACATTTGCTGATCATTTGATTGACCTTCAAATTTACTGGTATAGTTTGTGTTCTACATTAGTTCCATCCCGTCTTTAATGTGTTTGTTTTTCGCTTTAGGAAATTGTAAATAATAAATAGTTTTATGATATTAGGAAAATAATCGATTGATTTGAAGGATTATTTGGCCAAGATTTATATTTTTATGAGTATTCTCACAAACATATAAAGCATAGTGAAAAACGTCATAATCCTTTTAGATCATCCGTATTTTTTTCTGAATACACTTTTAACCCGGGAGCAGTGGCGCGGGACATATGTTATCTCTATTGAAGGAGGTTGAAAGAAAGCATATTATTCATGATTGAGAAACGCGATGAACAAGAAACGAAAGGAAAATTTTCAAATGCTTCCTAAAGAACGCCATCAACTTAAAATATGAAGCCATAAGTGTACCACAAGGTTCAGTTCACCTTGTCAAAAAGACACAAGAAAGAAAAAGTTCAACTTGATATTTATTGATCACCAAAAGATGTCACGAGTTCGAGCCCAGTACCACTAAAGACCCACCGTGTAGGGGAAGGATGTACGTTAAATCTGTCGAGAGCTCAAACGTCCTCTTGTTGCAGTGTTGAGGTAGTTAAAAGAGGCCAGCTCAAGTATCATCCTTGTCACTTGACCATGGTTCAAAAATACGAGGTCCGTCACCAAAGGCCCTCGTGTAGCTGAACAGTGGGACGTTAATATTCACTCACTCGATCATGAAAGCTCATTAAATTTATAATAACTTGAACAAAATATGTCAGCTTTGCCAGCAATTAACATTTCTGTAATGTTAGTGAAAAGTGGATTTTATCTCAAATCATCAAAGAAAAATTGAATAGTCCCTGAAAGACGGTAAGTATACTTTCTCTTAATTAAATTATTCACTGGAATATACCGATTTGTATCTCGTGTACAGTAAAAATAATTATAAACAAATGATTGGGGTGACTGAGTCCCCCCGCACTACCATTAGTGTTAGTATCAAGAGCGCGCCTGCTCCCGGGTTAAAACAATTTGAAGTCTTTTCGCTTTAAATATTAAAAAGTAACACAACTATTCTTCATCGGAATTTTACATTCTTTTTCATTATTTAACATTTATTCTAAATGCTAATTCTGTGAGATTTAAAATTACAGTTCTTTTAAATAGTTATTCTCAATTATAGCATTTATCTAAAAAAAATCATTTTACATTTCTTCATACAATGTCGTGCACGCAGTTTTTTTTACTCTCCTTACAATTCAGCTATTATATCAAGAATAATATTTTACTTTTTTAAAAAAAATTAACTCATGCGAAGAGCCGGTGTTTCAGCCAGTATACGTTTAATGTATCAGTAAACTGAAGAAGGTATTTATAAATAATTTCTTAACACTAAATTAAGAACAAGTTTTTATAATTATTAGCGACATCCATCGGCTTGTCTTGTAGAGCAAAGTTTTTCAAAGGAAGATTTAATATCAGAAATTGACACTTTGAGTTATTTTTCTATATTTAGCTGGGATCTATATTTTGTCTTCAAAGCAGCCACCGCAGAAAATCCGGTTTAACAAAGGTAAGATGTTGAAAATAGTAATAGTATACGAAGTTCTTTTGTTTTCAGTACAGAAAATTCATCATCCACCTCTACCCAAAATTCAAAGAGCGATTTATTACAAAATTGCCTTTTAATTTTTCACTGGATGTGAAATCTATGAAGATTTCTTCGGAAGTTGAGAGTCCTTCTGCAGTGTCTTGATATAGATCCCTAATCCACTCGTAACTTGCTACCAAGTTGTCCTCATCCAGAAAATACTTTTTAAAATTCTTTGCCAACATTGATAAATGATTTTACATGGTTTTAAAAACAACTTTCACATGTTGTTCTTCAGATTTGTAAGTTTTAACACATAGCGAGCTGGGGCTTTTTCCCCATCATTTACTTCAGTAGTGGTAAATCCAAAATATAAGTATTTTGGAGAATATTGCCTTGATTTAATTTTCGGAACCATGCTCGTCTGTGTATTGTTGATCCTATATTATCGTCGAATATTTGCTTACGACTTAAAAATGTATGTATGATTTTGTTTTAATCTACTGCCGTAAATACTTAATTACCGTGAATTACAATTAACGTGCAAATTAAAAAATGTACATTCAAGCTAGATTCGTTAGCTATAGAAGTATCGAGTCGACCAAAACTGACTGGAATTAAACGAGGAAAAGCATTTTTACATTTTTGCTCAGACGTCCGATATAAAAGACTCACGCAAACATACCCGATAATGCCAGATGTGATGGATATTATTGGTAGCAACATAGACTAGACTATTTTTCTAATGATATTTGTAATTTAAGAAATGTATGCCGAAGGAAATAAAACTTTAATTAAATATATCATTTTGCGATCTGTTCCAATGTAAAAATTATTGAAAGAAAAATAAAATAATAAAAAAATAAGTAATATATATTTTTTAAGTAGTTTTCTTAAAATACACTCAGGAACATTGAAAATAGCGACCCAAGAAGGAAGCTAAGTACTGATGGGAGGCCGCCGGCCCCTGAGATACAGTTTTAATTTTTGCGTTTGCCCTGTTTACAGGAAATAGGGATTACCCAGGAATGTGGGTGCGTCTAGGTTCAACGGACCTTATGGCCGGCAAGGTTGTGTTCTTGCGCGGATTGTTGAGTCCAATCAGGGTGGTAGATTTGACTGTAATGAATCCGTGGCGGATTCTTTTTGAAGTGGTGTGGTCAGCTTTAAAACGCACGTAAGCCATTTCTCGGGGCTTTTTCCCTCTTACGTCTGCCAGAAAAAATTCCCGTCTGGAAAGCAACTCGCCGCCCGGGGTCACCCTTTCGTCCACTCCTTGCCTCTCAGATAAGTACCACCCTTGTAAATTTTAACGTTGTTTCCAATATGTTAATCAATAAATATAATTGTTTACCACTATACGATCAGTATTGATGAGTTTCATTAATTAATTATTTAGAGTTAATTTTAATTTAAGTCATGATGCGATGTTAAATTAAGAAACTGACTTTAAAGTCATAGAAATTAAATGAACCAACTATAACGTCGCATTATCTGGTTCCATGACCAGTCGTCAAAATTTTTTTTTCTTTGCATCATCGGATGCCGTGAATTTTTTTCTTTTCATAAACGAGATGTTGGGTCACCGAATGATATTACTTCATCTGTTAAATATGTAAAAAAAAATTTTTTATTGTGTGCTATTGTGTTTTGATTGTATGTATTACTCAATTTTTCCAGTTGTGATTTTTTTTTCTCGTAGTTGTTTTTTATTATTTAGATATTTGGGGATTTGTTGCAAGCACGACTTCAAAAAAGACGGTGACGACGATGTGACAGGTACTGGGGCTTTTTCTTTTATATTGACGTGACCCGGCACGAGAGTGCTTGAATCCAGTTGTTTTAGTTAGAATTTAATTGTTTCTCTGTTGTAATTTATTCTCGTTAGAAATTTTGTTTTAATTTTTTTAAACATGCCACGTACACCACAATCCAACCCCCTTTTGACGCAGACGGCGTCTGAAAAATTTAATCTAATTGATTTGATCCCAATGTATGACGGAGGTGAATCGTTGGGAATACGTAGGTTCCTGGAGAAAATCAATGATGTTGAAAATTTA